>JAQIUQ010003223.1:70000-80493 GCA_030378365.1 Hybognathus amarus | reverse complement strand
GTTCAGTTACGTATTGCTTATTTAGATATTTATAATGGCATACAGAGCTGAAGATATTGAGATATTTACAATGGCATAAATGCTACGTGAAATCTCAATATCTCAGCTCTGGAAGGGTCTAGAGCCTCCATTTTTGCACTCAGATCTAAGTCACATGGCCCTCTATCAGAATCCAGAGTTTCAAGAAAATCAAAATTTTGACCCGAAAAAAAACGACAGTGGTACCCCTTACGTTTTTTTTCGGGTCAGAAGTTTTGATTTTCTTGAAACTCTGGATTCTGATAGAGGGCCATGGGACTTAGATCTGAGTGCAAAAATGGAGGCTCTGAGACCCTTCCAGAGCTAGATATTTAGATATTTATAATGGCATACAGAGCTGAGATATTGAGATATTTACAATGGCATAAATGCTAAGTGAAATCTCAATATCTCAGCTCTGGAAGGGTCTCAGAGCCTCCATTTTTGCACTCAAGTCTAAGTCTCATGGCCCTCTATCAGAATCCAGAGTTTTGAGAAGATTGGAGAAACTTGATTTCTCACCCCGGAAAAAAAAAACATAAGGGGTACCACTGTCATTTTTTTTTGGTCAAAATTTTGAGTTTCTCCAATCTTCTCAAAACTCGGGATTCTGATAGAGGGCCATGAGACTTAGACCTGAGTGCAAAAATGGAGGCTCTAGACCCTTCTAGAGCTGAGATATTGAGATATTTATAATGGCATAAATGCTACGTGGGATCTCAATATCTCGGCTCTGGAAGGGTCTCAGAGCCTCCATTTTTGCACTCAAGTCTAACTCTCATGGCCCTCTATCAGAATCCAGAGTTTTGAGAAGATTGGAGAAACTTGATTTCTCACCCCGGAAAAAAAAACATAAGGGGTACCACTGTCATTTTTTTTTTGGTCAAAAATTTTGAGTTTCTCCAATCTTCTCAAAACTCGGGATTCTGATAGAGGGCCATGAGACTTAGACCTGAGTGCAAAAATGGAGGCTCTAGACCCTTCTAGAGCTGAGATATTGAGATATTTATAATGGCATAAATGCTACGTGGGATCTCAATATCTCGGCTCTGGAAGGGTCTAGAGCCTCCATTTTTGCACTCAAGTCTAACTCTCATGGCCCTCTATCAGAATCCAGAGTTTTGAGAAGATTGGAGAAACTTGATTTCTCACCCCGGAAAAAAAAACATAAGGGGTACCACTGTCATTTTTTTTTTGGTCAAAATTTTGAGTTTCTCCAATCTTCTCAAAACTCGGGATTCTGATAGAGGGCCATGAGACTTAGACCTGAGTGCAAAAATGGAGGCTCTAGACCCTTCTAGAGCTGAGATATTGAGATATTTATAATGGCATAAATGCTACGTGGGATCTCAATATCTCGGCTCTGGAAGGGTCTAGAGCCTCCATTTTTGCACTCAAGTCTAACTCTCATGGCCCTCTATCAGAATCCAGAGTTTTGAGAAGATTGGAGAAACTTGATTTCTCACCCCGGAAAAAAAAAACATAAGGGGTACCACTGTCATTTTTTTTTTGGTCAAAAATTTTGAGTTTCTCCAATCTTCTCAAAACTCGGGATTCTGATAGAGGGCCATGAGACTTAGACCTGAGTGCAAAAATGGAGGCTCTAGACCCTTCTAGAGCTGAGATATTGAGATATTTATAATGGCATAAATGCTACGTGGGATCTCAATATCTCGGCTCTGGAAGGGTCTAGAGCCTCCATTTTTGCACTCAAGTCTAACTCTCATGGCCCTCTATCAGAATCCAGAGTTTTGAGAAGATTGGAGAAACTTAATTTCTCACCCCCGCAAAAAAAAACATAAGGGGTACCACTGTCATTTTTTTTTTTTGGTCAGAAATTTTGAGTTTCTCCAATCTTCTCAAAACTCGGGATTCTGATAGAGGGCCATGAGACTTAGACCTGAGTGCAAAAATGGAGGCTCTAGACCCTTCTAGAGCTGAGATACTGATATATTGTTGCACTCAAGTCTAAGTCTCATGGCCTCTATCAGAATCCAGAGTTTTGAGAAGATTGGAGAAACTCAAATTTCTCACCCGGAAAAAAAACATAAGGGGTACCACTGTCGTTTTTTTCTTTTTTGGTATGAAATTTTTTGTTACTCTGATCTCTCAAAACTCTGGATTCTGATAGAGGGCCATGAGTCTTGGACCTGAGTGCAAAAATGGAGGCTCTAGACCCTTCCAGAGCTGAGATATTGAGATATTTATAATGGCATAAATGCTACGATGGATCTCAATATCTCGGCTCTGGAAGGGTCTAGAGCCTCCATTTTTGCAGTCAAGTCTGAAGCTCTCATGGCCTTCTATCAGAATCCAGAGTTTTGAGAAGATTGGAGAAACTTAATTTCTCACCCCGGAAAAAAAACATAAGGGGTACCACTGTCATTTTTTTTTTTTGGTCGAAATTTTGAGTTTCTTTAATCTTCTCGGGAAACTCGGGGATTCTGATAGAGGGCCATGAAACTTAGACCTGAGTGCAAAAATGGAGGCTCTAGACCCTTCTAGAGCTGAGATATTGAGATATTTATAATGGCATAAATGCTACGTGGGATCTCAATATCTCGGCTCTGGAAGGGTCTAGACCTCCATTTTTGCACTCAAAGTCTAACTGTCATGGCCCTCTATCAGAATCCAGAGTTTTGAGAAGATTGGAGAAACTTAATTTCTAGCCCCCCCCCCCCAAAAAAAAAACAAAAGGGGTACCACTGTCGTTTTTTTTTTTTTTTGGTCGAAATTTTTAGTTTAGTTGATTTCTTTGAAATTCTGGATTCTGATTGAGGGCCATGAGACTTAGACATGAGTGCAAAAATGGAGGCTCTAGACCCTTCCAGAGCTGAGATATTAGCCGCTTTTCGACCAAGTAGTTACAGGAACTTAGTTGTAGGAACTGTCCACTTCTAAACAGTTCTTAGAACTACTCTCCCCCAAACTCGGTTTTGCTGCTTGCGTTCGCACTGGCCAAGTGGCCATAGGAACTAGTAGGAGGGGTGACAGCAAGCACAGCGATGGTCTTTATAGCGTCATCACTAGACGTAGTGCGGCCACATACAACAACAAACCAGCATGGAGGAGGCTATTGCAATGTTCCTGTTCTGCCTTGCCGGGACCTTAATAACTAGGGTGACCAGATGAGATTGGCTGAAATTCGGGACGGGAGTTGGGGGGAGGGGGGGGGGGTTGGCTTTGTTCAAAATATTTTTTTAACCAAACTTTTTTTTCCAAAGATCAACAGTCTGTCTTTAGTCTGCAACAAAAAAAAAATAAAATAAAATAAAACACATTAAAATCATGAACTCAAATTTTGTGGAAAAAAAGAAGAAAAAGTGTTAGCCTACTGTTGTAACAGTGCACAGGCTAAATCAGACCTTTCAGGCTATAGCCTAACGCTAATAAGCCTTATGCCAAAATTATTATTAAAACTAAATTGTCGGTCATTAAATAGGAAAACTAAATAATTGTGCAGATGATTTGCTTCAAGTGAAACCCGACATCAGACATTAAGGCCCGGCCGAAGTATTTTATTGCATGCAGTGATGTGACAAATCACTCACTCCTTTAATGCTGCCTTCAAACTAGACGCGATTAGCACGTCAAATTCGCACCTACCGCATCTAGTTATACGTGTGAACAATTTGAATCCATTTGCGCGTCAAGAGCGAAATTGACACTCTTAAAAAACAAAAGTTGACTGGCTGCTTGCACATTCACTGTACTCGCGGCTGCGGCTGCTGCAACTTGATTGGCTGCAGGACAACTCCACTTCCACGGATGATTTTTAATGTTTTATTATAAGACATTTTATATCAAGATTTTGCTTTAGTATAATTTTCGGGACAATTAAGGCCGATTTCGGGATTCGGGACAACAGCTTAGATTTCGGGACAGTCCCGAATTTTTCGGGACTTCTGGTCACCCTATTAATAACGGAGAACGAACGGCGGCGTTAAAGATTATGCTTGAGTTCTGTACAGAGAAACACAGAAGATGAAGGCTCCAGCGTAATATGATATTAAGTAATATGATGGAAAAAGATAAAAGAGCAGAGCGCAGGAGGCAAACAAAACGACGGGTAAGTTTAGCTAGCATTAGCAATTAGCTGGTTCATAGGCGTAATTATATGGGGGGACAGGGGGACACGTCCCCCCCAATATTTGATCATACTGTACGATTATGCGGGCAATGCCTTACATTATACATTAACAAAACCTATTTCTCCTGTATCCATGTCATGTTTTCCCTCAGTAGCTCGTGCACAGTCAGTGAGTTAGAAAAAAAAAAACCAGAAGAGCGCGAAACCTGACAGACATTTGGCACATATCGATGAATGGTAAATATCCTGTATTTGGCTGACATAATCCCTTAGATAACGACCAGGTGAATTTCACTAGAATTTCCAATTGTAGTACTATACAGCTTGTACGAATGGGAGGGACGCGCAGTTCACGTTCACGCTCATTTGAAAAGTCAGGTTTTACCTCCAACCCCCGCTTTGAGTCGCCGAATCCACCCCGCGACAGTGTTGTGGTGGAGACTTTGTCTATTATCACTGGGTATGTTAGACGAGGTCGAAGTATTCATAGTTCGGGTAACGTGAAGGCAGGGGGAGTTGCAATAGTGTGCATACTTGACGCTGCGCGAGGCAGATCTGGCTGTGCGCTGCTCGTATCATCACTTATGATCTGCGCTTTCCACACAACGAGTGATCTTTTGAACTAAACAGGTCTTATCTACTTGTGTTTGTGTGTCATATGAATAATAAATGCCCCATACATGGAATCAGAGTGCCTACTGTACGTACGTATAAGTTAAGTTGTTCAGCTGGTAGCTGTTCATTTTCTTTAGACAAATAAAATCAGGAAGATTGTTTTATTATAAATGAATGTAAATGGCATTTTCATCGTTTACTCACTGTTTACTTCCTTTTGAAGGTGTGAAAATGTGTTGGTTGAGTATTGCACATTGAGCAGGGTAAGCCCAAGCTGTTCATTGTGAGTGAATGTAACGTTATAGGGTAAGATGTGGTAACAAGCCACCCCTAAGAACAATGTTTAATTGCTGAAACAAAAAAAGCAAAGTTTAGAGGAAAAATAATATGTGGATCATGGCCATTCTTGTGAGAATTATGAAGGGAAAAAGATTTTTAGATTTTTAGAAAATGTGATTTTTTTAGTATTGGGATAATCTCTAGACCAGTGGATTATTTAAAGGGATAGTTCACCCAAAAATGAAAATTAAGTCATTAATTACTGTTGTATAATTCATGCTGTACCAACCCCGTAAGACCTTCGTTCTTTGGAGCACAAATGAAGATATTTTTGATTAAATCTGAGAGGTGGATCACTCCTCCATAGGCTTCCTAAGGGATTGAAACTTGACAGCCCATAAAGTCATTGAAGAAACTTCTTTTGTATGTGCTTCATGAAATTTTTTTTCGGTTTTACTCACGATAACTTAAAAGGAGCGAGCAAAGATTAGCATAACCAATGTCCCTCACATGTGCAGATTGATATTTAAACGTTTTATATTTTTCTTCTTCACAGTAACGTTTAGATATTTAAATGGAATAAAACGCCATTAACAACATATCTAAACGTTACTGTGAAGAAGAAAAAATATAAAACGTTTAAACATTTAAAAAGAAGTGTCATAAATTTAATTGTGATGCAAAAATATATATAGTGAGTATACGTTGGTTTGACGATCCGATGTAATAAAATTCCTTGTTGTGTTATACAATTACAAACTTTCGGACTTTTATTTTATTTTGATTAAAAAAATGTGTGCATGCGCCAACACAAAAAGTCCCACAGCTGTCCCCCCCAATGTGTGATTGACAATTTCGCCCTTGAGCTGGTTGAATGTGTTATGTTTGTCTTAATCCTCGTTGTAATGTTTTGCAAAAACACACAGCGTATGGCAGACAAGTTCCGTGTTGACAGTGGGCATGACTTAGAAGTTGAACCAATAAACGTAGACCTAGGGAAAGGGAACTAAAAAAGTCCTCGCTCTAGACTAGGTACTGAAAGACTTATAGAGATATTGAGATCCCAAGTAGCATTTATCCCATTATAAAAATAGTGGGTTCGCAGACAGTGGAATTTCAGGACCTAAGCTCCGCCCATAAAAAACAGTCCCCAAGTTTACTAACTGAAAAGGGGTCACATGATCTGGCAAAATTGCACTGCAATCTCACCTGTAGAATTCCTCTCGCTCCCGTTCATCCAGCTCTCGTAATGATGTACGTCAGTGTGCGCTCGATCCTGGGAATAATCACTGAGAAGAAAAACACACAAGCATCACATGATCTAGTTGTTTTATAAGCGGACTCGTTTATCAAAAAGAACAAATCTTTTTTCGTGTCATTTGGTTCATTCCACGAACAAAATGAATGGATTGACTCGGAAAAGATTCATTCATATTTGATGAACGAGTTTGAACAGGAGAGTCATGAAACACGCATCACAGAACAGAGCAAGGCGAGCATTTGAGCTTATAAAACTTAAACTTTGTCGTTGTTTTTTTTTAATGAGCGATCGTTTCGCTTGATAAGACTCCGTATTCATCGTCTGGAATCGTTTAAAGGGATAGTTTGGCCATGCATTTAAACCATGCATTACTCACCCTCAAGCCGTTCGAGATGCATATGTCAATCTTGTTTCAGACGAACACATTATTTTATATTATTATTTTAGAAAATGTCTTATGGTACGTTCACACCGGACGAACAACAGCGCGTCAGGCGCGAATTATTTCAATGTTAAGTCAATGCAAAGACGCGTTACGCACGTGAAAAATTCCTGCGGCGCGAAGACGCGAATACGCCTCATTCGCGCGTGCGAGTTCGCGCGAATTGAGCGTCTCGCGCGTTAAGCGCGAATGATTTAGTTAGTGCCATTTGTGCATTCAGCACGTTTGACGCGAATTCACGTCTGCCGCCCGAGTTGAAAAATCTGAACTTTGGCGTGAATTCGCGCCGCGTTAACCAATCAGGAGCCTAGCTGCTTGCTCACGTGGTGAAGTGTCTGGATGCGTCAATAAATTATTTTGTATATGACTAAATACATGCTGGGATTATGCACAACAAAGCAAATATTTTATCACTTAAAACATTATTTCATATATACAAGACATGTTCATTTTGTATTGAATGTTATTCATTCCATATCTAGATTATATGAAATATTATTATGATGTAACAATCAACATAATATGTGCATAAGTTCGTGTCTGGACATGAGAGAGAAAAAAATCACAGGACAGGTTAATAACTTTTGGAAGCTGGCCCTATTTATCATCAAAACAAAGATAAATGACAGCTAGATTAGGTGGATGAGGGCGAGGGTGATCCTCGCTCCGATGCGGGACAACAGGTCATCAAACTGGGCGCGGGACAGGCGGAAGTACCGCTGACAGCGGCCGTCATCCAGGCGCATCTCCTGGAGCGAGCAAATGGTGAAACTAGCCAAACGGTTCGCCTCCGAAGGGTCCGGTGGACACAAATACGGCGACGATGATCCCCACGCCGCTGTTCTAGCTCTCCAGAGCAAATACAGTGCGGTGAATCTCTCGATTAATGCTAGATCAACATAAACAAAGATGGCCGTCAACGGGTTTCGGTTTTGACGCGCGTAAATTTCACTTCAAACTTTTTATTTTACCCGCCTCAGTTTCGCTCTTGACGCGCAAATGAACACGAAAGCGGTCAAGCGTCAAACTAGGCGCGGTCAGACGCGAATTTGACGCGTGGATTACGCGTCCGGTGTGAACGTGAATATTAGACCCTTCAGTGGATATAATGTGAAGAAATGGGGTCCAGCTCCTTCAAGTCCCAAAAATGTGCATACATCCTTCACAAAAGTAATCCATTCGGCTCCAGGGTGATAAACGAAGGCCTTTTAAGGGTAATCCGTGCGGTATTGTCGGAAAAATATACATATTTAAAACTTTATAAAGGAAAATATCTGAGTTCTGGCAACCATCGACGCAACGTCCACGGGTGATGGAAGTCGGCGTACGAGGGTAGGACGTAGCGTAGAAAACGTCGCGACGTCACGACGGTTCCTACACTACGTACGCCGACTTCCATCACACAGTGAACGTGCGTCGATCCTTGCCGGAAGTCAGATATGTCAGATGTGTACGTCTGAAACAAGATTGACATATGCATCTTCGAACGGCTTGAGGGTGAGTAATGTATGGGTTAAATATCATTTTTGGCCAAACTCATCCCTTTTAAAACCCTTTGCAGTTGGCACTGAAACTGTCTTTTGGACCTTGAACCGTTTGGAACCCATTGAAGTCCATTATATGGAGAAAATGCTCAAATGTTTTCATCAAAAACATTAATTTCTTTTCGACTGAAGAAAGAAAGACATGGACATCTTGGATGACATGGGGGTGAGTAAATTATCAGCAAAAGGTTTTTTTAATAGTGAACTACTCCTTTAATTGTCAAAATAATCGACTGATTACTTGATTTGGATAACATTTGGAGAGGGAAGGGGCAACACAATACAATTATGTTGAGAGCTGTCGTTCCTAACACACACTTTGCGTTGCTGTTTACGAATGTTCGATTGGAACAATAGTTTCGCGGAAACACAGACTCGTTGAACTGTGATAACAACAGAACTTGCGACTATAGTTGGATAACGATGCTTTCAGGAAACAGAGTGTTACTGACAGACTGGAAAAAGAGGAGCCGCAACAATGAAGAACATAAGAAAAATAACGTGTTTTTGAACATTCAAGCATAAAAACCTGTTCTAGTAGAGCCTAAAAACAAAACCAAGACTGTAAAAGAGCATCATGAATGAATGTATGAGGCATTTATATGACGCTTTTAAGCATTTAACGATCATATGAGGGAATCGCTCCTCAATCTGATCTCACCGTGCTTCGAATGGCGATTCACACGGCGGTTTGTGATCTTGATGGCCTCGTCCAGCGTCACGAAAGATGTCTGTATGTGAATGAATCACAAAAGACACTGATTAAAAACATTGAAAAAATAGAGATTTCTCTAATATGTGTGTAAATGTTTATCAGTGAGTGACCTGCAGCGAGGCCAGTCTCCACGAGCAGCTCCACGGCTTCAGCGTAGTTCCTCTTCAGACGAGACAGCTGTTCTCCACCTCTGGCCAGACCAGTGAGCTCATAACCTACAGAAGAGAATCAAACTCTGAGGATGATGATGATCATGTGTATTTCCTCTTAAAACATGAAGGAACAGGATTCTTACTGTCTCCTCCCTCATGGAAATGCTCAAACACCGGAAGAGTGACTCCTGAGAACAAACACGGAGAAGAGAGCGTAAATATGATTGTATAGTACATTTTTATAAGACATTTTAGATATATTTGCAGAATATATGAGTGGCTTCTGGGATTTACACTGTATGTCTCCCTTTAGCTGAACTTCCCATGAACCCGAGGACGCATCAACATGGGCCAGTTGTTCAAAACATTTAATCTGGATCAAAATGATCCGGATTTGGAAATCCCATTTTTTCCTATCCAGGATCAGGTAATCCGTCTTACTCAATTCAAATATGCCGGTTTTTCAAAGCAACATTGGACTGGATCACCCTGATCCAGATACACAGTTTTCAGAGATTACCAAATCCGGATTACCAGTGCTCTAAATGGGACAACATATCACAATGTGGGCTACCAGCTATGGAAAAAACAGGTAGAAGAGCCAACATGGGGTCACTGTAAGTGTTTCTTATTTTGAGACAAAACACAAATGGGGACAAGATATATATATATATATATATATTTTTTTTTACTTTACTATACTGAATAGCTTAATTGTTAGCCTATGTATACTTTATCACTGTTACAACGGTTACACAAGTCAAGTGCAAAATATAAATAAAAGTATACACTAAATGATACAAATGTATTATTTGACCAATTTTAAAGTTTTACTACATTTTCTTCCCTGAAATCCTACCCCCTGTTGGGATCAGGATAATCCTGTTTTTTTGGATCAGAGTTATCCAAATCCCACTGACAAGTTTTGAACAACACAAACTGAAGGTTTGATCCAGATTAAAACTCAGGATTGGATTCCCTGATCCAATCTGATTTCAGATTCCTTCTTTCCCTTTTGAACAACCCATTTTCAAGATTTGATCCAATCCGATAACCAAAATCAGATCAGATTACCTTTGAACAACTGGCCCCATGTGAAAAATGTTTCAGAACAGACCATGGGAGACAGCTGATTAAACTGTGGATGAGCTCATTAAAAGAGATGGGAAGTACCAATAATATGTTTCAGGAAGAGTGTGTGGAGATTTAAAGAGGCAAACTGCTGTTTATCAAAACATCATATCATTCATTCAGTGTGATCGTCTAGTGAATCGATCGATTAAATCAATAGATACATACATAGATAGATAGATAGATAGATAGATAGATAGATAGATAGATAGATAGATAGATAGATAGATAGATAGATAGATAGAT
>JAQIUQ010003223.1:0-65000 GCA_030378365.1 Hybognathus amarus | reverse complement strand
CATAAAAATGCATATTTTAGCATTTTATATATTTTATATGATTAATTAAATATATATTGCTATTATAGATTGCAACAATTATATTTCTTTATTATATGTATTTTAGGCTTTTGTCCAGAATCTCTTAGTTATGGTCAGTAGACTGTCAAGCAGTGAAGGGCTCACATGACTGTGAATAATATCACTTCCTCTTCTGAATCCACTCGAAATTACTACACAATTTAGTTTCACGATATTTATATGAATCCAAAACAACGTCTAAAATATTGTAATCCATCATAAAGAGTTATATGATATTCCGCAGACAAAAGGTATTTGCTATATCGTACACTGATAATGTACAATCAATATCACAATCTATTTTATGATTGCTGATTTAGTAAGAAAATATACATGTAGCGTAATATACACGCTTTCTTTTACTCTTCATCCTTGATAAATTTATAAATCATAAATTCTAGATGACGCACGACTCCAGGGCATTCAATATTATCTTAGTTCGTGCTTTGACATTCTATATAAACCCATTAACTCATAAAAATGTATTTATCAGATGCTGTCACTCAGTTCTTTTCATGCACGATTAAAAACATGAAATCTGATTTGATGTCACGACCATCATACTCACATTCTAGAGGGAAATACGTCGATCCGTTCTTTTCCCGACATCTTTCCTCTTTGATTTCAACACTATATCAAACTACAGACACGCTTTGCCGATGAAATCGTTCAAATATAGCGTCTGTTTATTTAATATCACGATTAAATGATTATAATTCCATCGCTATGACCCGAGCTACAGTACGCAGGATTTGATGATCAGCTGACAGGAGGTCATGTGATTCATCCCGAACTCAGCGATTGGTCGCGTCACTTCCGTGCGTGTCTGTAGCGGCTAGGGGTGTTCACATTACAAAATAACGGTCGACTGTGATGCATCTGTTTGTTTTGGATTTGTAAAAAAATAAATAAATAAATAAAAATATATAATATAATATATTGATTAAAGAAAGATTTTAACAAACAATCAGTATTTTTAAGTGATTGGTTGCTATATAAACCCCTCTTTAAAAACATTCACAATACAAGTATTTTCTAGAAAATATTATGTTAGCCCTGGTGAACTCCTGTTGGTGAAATAAACGTTTTTTTTCACCCACACTCTGATTATTTAATCAGAAAGCCTCGTTTTTTCCTTCCAAGACGCACCTCGTTACTTTTTCGAACTTGCCCAGAATAATCATTCAACACTAATATAACGTAGGTGACTTTTATTTTGAAGTAACGCCATATTGATGCAACATCTCTGTTATTCGCTTGTTTCTGCTCGCTTCATTCTTTCTCGGATCCCTGGATCAATGGCAAACTAACAGTCGCCGAAATACTAAAATTTCTAGATATTCAAGGGTTTAAAGTGAGCAGTCTGTGACACCTGTCAGGTGGGATTGATTTACCTCCACATCCGTGATGGTTCTGCTCATGTTTGGGATGATATGAAGTGTTTAATTGCTGCTGTCATAGAGCATGTGCCGCACGCGCTCGAATAGACTGACAGTTAAGTGGATAGATTTACGGAAAGACAATATTAATAAATACATTAACAGATGCCTGAATATATATATATTGTTGTGTTCTATTTTAACTATAAATACAATAATAAACCAATATAAATAATCAACCAATGCCACTTCATTATGAAAAACCCCGTTCCAAATCAAATTTGACAATTTTATAATATTAATGTATTTTTTACAGTATAAACTGGGTCTTGATTAAATATATATCTGTCTTTAAAAATTTGGGAGGAGGAGGATCACATTTGGGTTTCCGTGTCAATTAAAGTCTGAAAATCAATAGACTTTAATATGTTTTTAATTTTGTAGTGTATTTTGAAGCCAAAGACAAATTTCCTCTTGTCAGTCAGTCACATTTATTTATATAGCGCTTTTCACAATACAGATTGCATCAAAGCAGCTTCACAGTGATAACATGAAAGTAGTACAACACAGATCAATAAAGGAACTTGTGGACAATAAAGGAACTATGTAAACAAATCAGACATCAGATGTGTTAAAAGAAGTTTAAAGTAGAAGACCTTAAAGAAGAGTTAGTGTTTGGATATGATCTCAGCTCTGCTTGTTTGTCTTGTGTAGAGATGCCGGGCCTCAGCTGTAGGTTTTACCAGCACCGTTTCCCAGAGGTGGAGGATGTGGTGATGGTGAACGTGCGCTCCATCGCAGAGATGGGCGCGTATGTCAGTCTGCTGGAGTATAACAACATCGAGGGCATGATCCTGCTGAGCGAGCTGTCGCGCAGGCGCATCCGCTCCATCAACAAACTTATCCGCATCGGACGCAACGAATGCGTGGTGGTCATCAGAGTGGACAAAGAGAAGGGTAAAATGAATAGCCTATTCCTTAAAGTCTGGCTGATTGAGGGGACTTCAATGGTTCACCACTGGGTGAAATAAAAAAGCAAACTGGAAGGATAAAAGTCTTCATTTCATCTTTCATCTCAGTTGTGGTTCTTGTGTTTCTGCTCGCTCTCTACTCTTTTTCTGTTCTTGTCGTTTCTCTTTGCTTCGGTGATTCTGCTTGTTAACAGCAGGTGTTCATCACTAATGCTGCAAACATCACTCAATTAATCGCTTGATTATCTCAATAACTCCAACACTGATTCAGAGTTGCGTTTAACACTGTAGTGTGGACAAAATAATAAACACTGAGTAGTAATTTTAAAGGAGTAGTTCACTTTAAAAAAAACTTTTGCTGAGAATTTACTCGCCCCCATGTCATCCAGATGTCCATGTCTTTCTTTCTTCAGTCGAAAAGAAATTAAGGTTTTTGATGAAAACATTCCAAGATTTTCTCCATATAATGGACTTCAATGGGGTCCAAAACGGTTCAAGGTCCAAATGAGAGTTTCAGTGCAACTTCAAAGGGCTTTAAACGACACAGACGATGAATAAGGGTCTTATCTATTGAAACCATCAGCCATTTCAAACATAAATAAAAAAAAGTTTTATAAGCTGTTTTTTTCTGTGATGCGCGTCGTGACTCTCCTGTTGTAACCCGTTCATCATAATGAACGGACTTGGAAAAAGATTTGTTCATTTTGATTAACGAGTTCGAACAGGAGGGTCACGAACATTTGTGCTTTTAAAACTTAAACTTTGTTATTTATTTAATAAATGACCGAACGTTTCGCTTGATAAGACCCTTATTCATCGTCTGGAACTCGTTTCAAAGCCCTTTGAAGCTGCACTGAAACTCTCATTTGGACCTTAAACCGTTTGGACCCCATTGAAGTCCATTATATGGAGAAATTCCTGGAATGTTTTCATCAAAAACCTTAATTTCTTTTCGAATGAAGAAAGAAAGACATGGACATCTTGAATGACATGTAAATTATCAGCAAAAGTTGATTTGTTGTACATTTTCACTTTAAGGTTAATTGAAAAGTAACAAAAAAAAAGGTCAAAAATCCCATTTTCCTTCTACAGGATACATAGATTTGTCCAAACGAAGAGTGTCTCCAGAAGAAGCCATCAAGTGTGAAGATAAATTCACCAAATCTAAAACCGTGAGTGGTTGTTTTTTAAATGAAAGTGAAATTATTTTGTATTATGTGTGGTTTGAGGATGTTGTGCTGCAGGTGTACAGTATTCTACGGCATGTCGCTGAAGTGTTGGAGTATACTAAAGACGAGCAGCTGGAGAGTTTATTCCAGCGCACCGCATGGGTGTTTGACGGAAGTACAGAGAAACCTGGATATGGCGCCTGATGGCGTCCTTCAAACAAGCCGTGTCGTAAGTGTACGAGTGATGAAGGTGCGTTCATGCCGTGTCGTAATTACCACTTGTTAAAAAGCTAGCACAACTCGATAATTACTAGGGCTGTAATCAACCAAAGAAACTCTTGGTCCAACTGAAGTCCTGAAATTTCGACTGTATAGAAAAACACGTAGCGAGGATTAAGCTGCACGATATTGGTAAAAAAATGGCATTGCGATATTTTATTTTTCTGCGATTTCACCAGATGACTTGAATAGCTCTATTTGGAAAGAATGAATCATTCCAGAATGACTGGTTTTCCACATAGAATCTAATAATAATAGAATGTTAACTTTAACTTTAATAAATGGAACCTTATTGTAAAGTGTTTCCGATTTATGTCTCTTGAGTTCAGTGTTGGACAGATCAGTTGTTTTAACCATTCATTAAAGTGAATCTGGTTCAAATGAGTCACTAGTTTGCGAATCGGACGTGTCATTAAAGGAGTAGTTCACTTTTAAAAAAAAACTTTTGCTGATAATTTACTCACCCCATGTCATCCAAGATGTCCATGTCTTTTTTTCTTCGAGTCGAAAAGAACTTAAGGTTTTTGATAAAAACATTCCAGGATTTTCTCCATATAATGGACTTCAATGGGTTCAACGGTTCAAGGTCCAAAAGACAGTTTCAGTGCAGCTTCAAAGGGCTTTAAACGATTCCAGACGATGAATAAGGGTCTTGTCAAGCAAAACGATCGCTCATTTAATAAAAAAATAACAAAGTTTAAATTTTATAAGCTCAAATGCTCACCTTGCTCTGTTCTGTGACACGCATTCGAGACTCTTCTGTTCGAACTCGTTCATCAAAATGAACAAACCTTTTTCGTGTCATTTGTTTCATTCAACGAACGGAAATGAACGAGTTAACTCTGGAAAAGATAATGAGTGATCGTTTCGCTTGATAAGACCCTTATTCATCGTCTGGAATCGTTTAAAGCCCTTTGAACAGTTTGCACAGAAACTGTCTTTTGGACCTTGAACCGTTTGGTTCCCATTGAAGTCCATTATAGAGTAAATCGTAGGAATTATTAGGTTATGACATGGCGTGAACGCAGCATAAACAGAGCAAGACTTTAAACTGAACATGGAAAACGTTTAGCTTGCTTGTTGTTTGTTTCCACAGTGATCCCGCCATCCTTGATGGTTTGGATTTGACCGAGGAAGAGAGAAACGTGCTCATCGACAACATCAACAGACGGCTCACTCCACAGGCCGTCAAAATAAGAGCCGGTATTTTGTTATAAACATGTATTGCACTCTTCACAATACAGGCAGTTTAAATGCAAAGTAATGAAGTATTTTAATTGACCTTTTTAATCTTAGGAAGAAAAAAATGTATATATATATATATATATATATATATATATATATATATATATATATAATTATAATTTATTTTTTGCTTTTTTAAAATTATATATATATATAAATATATCTACAACAGAACCGGAAGACCATACAATGCTGAATAAAGTCGAAGTTTTTGTTATTTTTGGACCAAAATGTATTTATGATGCTTCAAAATGTTGTAACTAACCCACTGATGTCACATGGACATATTTTGGCACTATCACGTACCCCATCACGTACTGATTTTTTTTTTTTTTTTTTTTTGACATTCTCAAAAATGGCTAAACAAAAATCTGTATTTGCCAATTATTGAACTAAATACAAAAGAACAAAACAAAACAGGATTTTGGATGAAACTCAATGCATTTGTCATTAGCATGCTGCTAAGGCTAACAGCCCTTTAAAATCAACAAATGGGGAGTATCCCTTTAAATCCACAGATCAACACTCTTTGAAGCATAGCTTTTAATTAATTTAACTAGGAAAAACATCGTATATATGCCATGTTGCATTCATGTATGTTTAGCATTATGTTTGGTTTTACCCCATGAACAGACATCGAGGTGGCGTGTTACGGATATGAAGGCATTGATGCGGTTAAAGACGCTCTGAGGGCGGGGCTAAACTGCTCCACTGAGGCTATGCCCATCAAGGTGCGCCGTTCCTCCTTTACTTTCATCCGGATGCTTCAGTACCAGTCTCATGATCTGCAGATTCTGTAACTGTATCTTCTTTCAGATAAATCTGATAGCGCCGCCGCGGTACGTGATGACCACCACGACCCTGGAGCGCACAGAGGGACTGTCGGTGCTCAACCAGGCCATGATCGCCATCAAGGAGCGGATCGAGGAGAAGCGGGGGGTCTTCAATGTGCAAATGGAGGTGAGACACTTTCAGTCGCAATCAGGAATTACATTTACACTTGTAAAAATTTGAATTTCTATATGAACAATAAAATTATTGATCAAGATTTTGATTTCAACAAGTAAAAACTTTTGAAAATTGTATTTTCACTAGTTAACACTTTAGGCGCCAGAGGTTTTTCCTAATGCTTGGTTTAGATTACACGATTTTAGCCCCGATTTTGATCCGTTTGACGTAGGGATTCGTAAACGACAACGGCCGCCAGTGAGCGACAACCTACATCGCGTCTGCGATGCTTCACGACAAAAAGACTAGAATGTTTACATTTTTTAACGCTCATCCACGACAGTTCCGTCACATGTATGAGGTTGACCAATAGGAGCACAGAAGCTTTTCCGTACACAACTTTCAAAAATGGCGAAACGAAAGAGAGACGATGGTGCTAAAGTTAAAACTAAAAGTACAAATATATAAGAAAACAATATTTTACCTCAAGTTCTCTTTGGAGGATCGACAGCCCAGTCCTCTTCGAGCAATCCAGGAACGTGTCCATTGTCGGGTTTTCTTTCTTTTTCAGGACAGCCAATACAACACCCACCACTTCATCCATTGATTGTTTACGTTCGTTTCCAGAAGTCACTCGCTACTAGTTTCACCTTCTCGATGACATTGCGCGCGTTAAAAACGGCATGCGATGACTGGTCAGGAAGCAACGTGTAGTCTGACGTGACACGACAAGATTTTAGCCAAAAGTCGCGTAATCTGACACAGTGACTCTCGTAACAGACAAAAAAAAAAATCGTGTTATCTGAACCAGGCATAAAACGTTAGATTTTGACATCTTAATTTCAAAAGGCTATATCTTAAAAGTGATCAAAGATAGAGACTTTCTGTAAATTAAAGAAATATTAAGAATGAACCAAAGTTTATGTAGGGATTAAATTGTCCCATCTAATTTGCATATTGTGGCGGCAATCTTGTATTATAGAATTTTCATGAAAAGTCACATGTTTAAATGATTAAATGCCGCATCTTTCCCCCAAAATGTCCATCACCTTCTGTATGCTATATTGCACAATACTGAATGCTCAGGTTTAGAGTAGGTAGTAAACAAACTGTAAATCATTACTAATAAATGCTAGAAACAAACCGAATGCATGTAGCGGTTGGCCTTTTGCTGTAGAGATTTTTCATTATCCACTTTTGGCACATAAACATTATCGAACGCTTGATATCTGTTTAATCAAGAAAAATTATATCGCTATTGTTTTATCGCCCAGCCCTACTTGTAACTACTGCTGTATTTTAATATCATGCGTAGCAGATTTTGCTAGTAACTTCGTCGCCCTTTCTGTTAAAATGATCCCACACAGCACTTTTCACTTCAGTTTGCTTGCTCAGCCTGTCTAGGCTCGTATGAGTTGCGCGTGTCGACACCCTGTGAGTTAACAAATATAGGCTATATAGTATTTTTTTGACCATGCAGCAACAAAAACAACTATTAAACCGTTTAACTGATAGTATTAATCGGTCAAAAGTTTTATTTCGGTTAAACGGTTAATATGAGCATTCCTATGATACGCGGTCTATGATTATTAAAGTAACCTCTTAAGACTAAAAAGGAAACCATGCAATGTATTTGCTCTGATTGCATTCTCATGCATGACTGTTTCTGGTCAGCCCAAAGTGGTCACGGACACAGGATGAAACCGAACTGCAGCGGCAGCTGGAGCGTCTGAAGCGAGAGAACGCAGAAGTGGATGGCGACGACGATGCGGAGGAAATGGAGGCCAAGACGAGGACTAGATGAAGACCAACAGCTTCAGTGCAGAAATGGATCCAAATAAACTGTTTTTGTATGGAAAGCAGATTCATATTTACACAAGAGAAAACAGTATAAAGCAGTGTGAACCTGTTTTTTTAAGTTATTTTTCAACTGGTGGCCTTTAAAAGCATCACAACTATGATCAATATTATATTTCAGCTGATTCATCAATGCAGTGTGAAAACTTGTCAATGCATATTTTTCTCTCTACTTTAATCTCAGTAAAATACTGGAAAGTTGTTGAAAGTTTTGTATTCTTTTCCATTTCTGTTCCACTCCAGAAGATCATTACAAATCACACCATACGACGATGACACCCAATAAATAGGCTACGACGCTAGTGGTAAACAAGCAGAGCAGGATGAATCGCACTTGACTTCGGCAATTGTGGTTTTTTATGTGCGCTGAGAAAAATGAATATGTACGTGGTCATGGCTCGAAAAAGGATAACTTGGGATGCCCATTTTGCAAATGGAGCTTGAGGGAAGTCGTATTTAAGGAGTAGTTCACTTTTCAAAAATTGTTTGCTCATAATTTACTCAGTTTGTACTGAAAGTGTATTTTGAGACCTTGAACCGTGTCACGGTCCAATACGATTAGTTTTACTAGTAAAATTGCATTAAAGAACTCGAAGTACGAGTTAAATTGTAAAGCTCTCTAATTGAATTCTTACTCATAAAAATGAAATTACGACAAGTAAGACTGGATACAATTTAAGCTAAAACGGCTTGCCATAGATAACTGTATTTGTATTTTCACTAGTTAAATGTCACCATAGGCTCAGTATTTACTTCTATAATTATTGTAAATTAAAATAACCCTACAAATTTGGATATTAAAGACCTGAACAACTTAAAATGCTAAACTTTTCCAGTGCTTTTTAAGTCAAATATAAAAGCGCAGTAAAAAACGATGTTTTTTGCTTTGTAATTTGTATGGAATTTTTAAGTACTAATACCCAAATGAATATGCTATGCGTGTAAAAAGTATTTTACACCGCTAATTTAAAAAAATAATAATAATTCAATATTCAAGAGTGAACTTTACTGTTGCCTCTGGCTAAATATGCAGTTATTAACATGTAGCTTCAAAGCTGGTTAAAACGGTAATATATTCACACGCAAAATGATTTTACTAAAAAAAAAATTACTTTTATTCAAACACATGTTCGACTGGTAAGTACAAAAACAAAGACAATCGTTTTCATGTAATTCAGTTTAGTGAGAGACCATCTGAACAGTGTTAAGGTCCAATCAACTGGTTTTGTTTTAGCGAAAACAACTGGGGAAACTCTTTGGTACGGTTGGTGAGGGTGACCAAAAAAAAAACCGGAAATGGTAAAATCACAACCCAGACATGATTGGCAATCAATACAATAGGAATTTATGATGGGCACTCACAGAGACGCTAACCGGGCAAGATGACGCTACTCCTGAAGATGGATTCAACAGGAAGGCCCTGAGAAAATCAAACCTCTTCCTCTCGGTAGCTAAAGCAGACGTTGAGCGTCGGTGCTCGCGGCTGCCGCCTGGGACGTGAGAAATCAAACGGCTCAATATTTATTAACTCAAAAGGTTGGAAAATGGTCGAGTTTCCCAAGTTGTTTTTAAACCTAGATGAGCTGTCCAGCTCCAACGGGAAGTGAAAAGCAAAGTTCAGTGCTTGTTCATTTCCCAAGTCCAATCTTCTTGGCTTCAGTTTCATAAATCAATAGCCTCCACATTTTAACTATGAAGACCTCAGCCTCTTCATCCAGCACCTGAGGAGACGAGGGGAAGTAGTTAGATCATGTGATCACAATTGGAGCCAGTCTTTACAATGGGGCGAAAAGCTTAGACTTACCATCGCGACGTCGTCTAAGATCCCCTGTGGTGTACTGTGGGCCATTACCTGAGAAGAAACAGCAGTAGTCGTGCTTAAAGAATAATTCAATCTGGATAAAAGAGTCTGCTAAATGGATTTGGTATGTTTAACTCTATACCCGCCATTTAAATACTTGTGTGCATATTTTGTGAAAGGCATTTTATTCCTTTATAAATGGCTTTTTTCCCCTAATCTTGTTAAATGTAAGCTTCATTGATCAAATTTCTGAATTTGAAATGAGAGATAAGTTCTATTAGAATAAGACACGGGCGGCTGTTACCAATCAAATTAAATCATTAACACTGGAAAAATTACCAATTGCATTAACTAATGTTATGAGATTGTTTTAAATATTTTTTGAATATACAAATAAATGTTGGGGGAAAAATTTGTAACTAAACCACCAGTAAGGTGGCAAGGAAGCTCACTCACTCACTCACTGATAATACGAGACGAAAACAAATTTAAATCTTGCGTCCCGAGGTCCATGGTCGTTTACGAATCCCACGACACCCTACGCCAAACTGATTGTGCCAAAATCAGGCTAAAATCGTGTAATCTGAACCGGGCATTAATGAGTGAGTTATTGGGTCTATTCTAAAACAGAATGATTTGTCCAAGAATTGAGGCAGTTGTTTATGAACATGTCATTGAATCTTTGACTCAACTGTTTTGTTCAAAACGGCAAATCATTTGTTTGGAGCTATTTTTGCTGCTGAAATACAACAAAAACTGTCAATATTGTGCCAAAAATCAAAGTCAGGGGTTCCCAACCTTTTTGGGCCAGGGACCGGCATATTCATAAAAAAAATTCCAGGGACCAGTTGTCAATTTGAATGCCTCAATTTTAAGATGCATCGTTTGGATTCGAAACATATCACTGTGCAAAACAGTAACAGCCTATAATTTATTTGCATGTAATGAACTAGGTGGCAACAAAGGCTCCTTGCATTCCAATCTTTTTAAACTTTCAGAACGGTTCACAAAATGTTTCTCTTTTCTCCCATTCAATTAGGCTAGGTCTACCGAACCCCTAAATTCACATAAGGATTATGCATTAGCATGCATTGTGTATCATCATGCAATTTATACGCGAAAATTCAGTTTTACGTCCAGTTGATACGCAGAAAACTTAATAATTGGTCAGAATTATGTCTGACCCATTCCAAATGTTTTTTGATATATGGTGACACAAGCACTGATGGACCAAAGAGTGCACATTTCGTACATGTGCAGTAAAAACTTGAAATATAAATTCTCAGAAAATGCATTTTAATACTAATATTGAAAAGGCTGTTTATATACTCCATTAATAAAGGAGTTCAGACAAAGGAAACATCAGTCAACATGCGTTTTTATATTTAATATGAGGGAACTAGACATGCATGCGTGACAAAAAAATCTTTAACTTTTAGGTAGCAAAATATTTTTTGAAAATTCTACTAGACTAACATCTTTCATAAATCCTGAAATTTCACACATCTCTTGAGTTTTATTAAAAATCTTTAACTTTTAGGTAGCTAAATATTTTTTAGTAATTCTGTCAATTACACTAAGGTTAGATTTCATTGAAGGTAAATTGGACACTGACGCCCACAGACGTGAAGTGAACGAGACAGAGGCTGTCCGGTACAGTCAGAAATAGTTAACTCTGTGGCGATGCATGTGCAAAACTAATCACAAAGTCAACCAGGATACATAACACAGCCTACTAGGCCTATATAGTAACAGTTTCAGAATACAATAGCAAACACACCGTGATTTGGATGTTTGGTGAAGTGCCGCTGCAGTTTTGACGGCTTCATTGCTTCATGAGAGTTTTTCACCACAAATTACACACAATGGATTTGACGCCACGGAATCGCCTGTTGTCCTGAATCCATACCTAATGTATGAGGTATCGTATTTACGATTGAAGCTTGACTTTTTCTTTCTTTCTCATATTTCAAGTTGGTCATCGCCTTTCCTTTTACCGGAACTGTCCGCAATGAAATTAGCCATTAAAGTCTGCTGAGCCCGCTCATTCTCATCCGTCTATCAGTTCAGCTGCACGCACCCATGCACACACGCGCTCAGTCTGTTTCAGATATGACGTGTTGCTAAGCAATCGGAAGGCGCTCAAAGAAACACGTTTTAATATTTTTATTTATTTGTATTTATTTATTGTTTGTGTTTTTAATTTAAATAACATGACATGTTAAATAAGCAAAATTTATTCTGGGAATATTTCAAGGCCCGGTACTAACGTGTCCACGGACCGGCACCGGTCCGGGACCGGGGTTGGGAATCACTGATCTAAGTGACTATTAGATTTTTAAGTAATTTTACTCAATTTTTCTAATTCTATTAGATTTTTAATAAAGTAGACTATATTAACTACTTTATTGAACCGAAATAGCACTCTTGATCATGTGATGATTTTATACTTCGCATTTAGATTTTTTTTACCGCAGTGTCGGGGTCTTACCTTGGAGCAAACAAAGTCGACTAATGTGGCTTCTTCTTCACCAATGTACTCTACGATCTTCTTATTGATCCATGGTCGAATACGCTTCTCCATAAGTGTCTGTGAATGGCGGGAAAATTCAAAAACACAAGTTAGACAATAGCAAACCACAACTTTGGAAATAAGCAGCAACACGTCCATACAACGACAAGCATCGCTCTTACCGTGTCAACGACGGACCAGTCGAGCGGGTAGTTGAAGAGCTCTGGTTTGGCAGTGGGAATCTTCTCGATCAGACTCTTGATGTGTTTACGCTTCTCTTCCGTATTGACTCCTTTGCCTCCGTCGATTCGCTCCCACATCGACTCCCTTCTCCCTCATCCTCGTAGTCTAAAGGCACCAGCTTCCTTTTCCGAGGCGCCTCGTCCACCTCGTCGTCGTCGAAGCGGTTGAAGACGCTTTCCACTGGCAGCTTCTTCCGTTTGGTTCACGCTGGGCTGTCCCCGGGCTACCGGATGAACCTTGCCATGGGGTAAACAAACATTTCTTTAAATATTCGCTTTATACAATACGGATTGCTTTCAAAGCAGCTTCACAGTAATAAAAAATAAAATTATAGTATTAATTAGGGGTGTAACAGTTCACAAAATTCATGGCTCAGTTTGATACGATACACTCGATGTCACGGTTCAGATCGATACACTTGTGTCACGGTTCGATACAATACTTACTCATGTGGATTTCAGATACTCTCATGTCACGGTTTGATACAATACACTCATGTCACGGTTCGTACGATACACTTGTGTCACGAATTTCAGATACTCCCATGTCACGGTTCAATACGATACACTCATGTCACGATTCGAATACACTTGTGTCACGATTCGATACTCTCATGTCACGGTTCGATGCGATACACTCATGTCATGGTTACGGTGAGATACACTTGTGTCACGATTCGAATTCGATACTCTCATGTCACGGTTCTATACGATACACTTGCGTCACAGTTCGAATCCGATACACTTGCGTCACAGTTCGGTACGATACACTTGCGTCACTGTTCGATGCGATACACTCAAGTCACGGTTCAGTACGATACACTTGTGTCACGATTCGATACACTCATGTCACGGTTCGAATACGATACACTTGTGTCACGGTTGGTACTGAATCACACTTACGTGTCACGATTGAATACACTCATGTCACAAAGTTTGATACGATACACTCGATGTCACCGGTTCGAAAGCGATACACTCGATGTCACGGTTTGGAACAATGCAGATTGTGTCACGGTTCAAATCGATGCACTTGCGATCACGGCTCGAATGCGATACACTTGTATATGGTTCAAGATTAAATACAATTGTGTCAACGGTTCGAGTACGATACACTCTGTGTCAGGTTTAGATACACTAATATGCTCGATGTCACAATTGCTTCGATACACTAATATCAGCAAGTTCGATGCGATACACTTGATATAACGGTTCGATACGTCACACTTGTCAGTTTCGATACACTTGTTTTACACAGTTCGATACGTTTTTGATACACACAAAAAGAAAGAAATGCCAGAGAAATTTCCTTTACATTAAATCAAGTATGCATAATTCTTTTACTTTGAGCAATGATTGAGCGATTATTGACTCATTTTTAGGACATATAAAACAAAACCACACCTTAGACAAAATGAAATGTAATATTATAGTAGTTATAAATACAATAAGTTTATTAGTTTTTTGTTTCTTGTGTGTAAACAAAATAAAAAGAATTTTGCACCTGGCTTTTTCATATTTAATGAGATAATGACTAATTTGCATAATTAAACTGACACATTTCAAAAAAAATCAAACATTTTTTATATAGCAAGTAATCAACTGAGGAAGTTTCGAATGGTGATTATAATATTTAACAATATTACCATATTCACCTGTAGTGTCTTGCCTTAAAATCTACTTAAATTAAGAATGAAATAATTCATTGAAATAATATATTTGATTATTTATCAATGTACATTCATTAAAAATAAAGAAAATCATGAAAAATTCTAATATTTTGGTTATTTAGTACAATTCTTATTATTATTATGATAAATGCTCTAATTATCTGTTAAATAACAGTGTTGATGTAACAAAATTAATGAATTATGAAACCAAGTCAATTCAGATATAAAGCAGCTCTACAGACGTCAATCGGTGTGAATGGTTTAGCTCGGTTTAGTTCCAAGTTTTGTTGTTCTCCAATAGTGTCAGTGCAGCATATTAAGTGAAACTGAGCTGATAATCACTAAGAGCTACAGTAGTAAACATCTGAAGTAGATAAAAAAAAAGTTAAAGTTGTGCTATGGCAAGAACGGGTTATTGATAAAAAAAAAAGTATAATTTTGATGAAAGGTTTTGATCCACTTCAAATGTTGACTGCTGTAGTTTTTATTTGTTATTGGCCATGACATCCTAATCTGAAAGTCAAACTCACCTAGTTTGAGGCTAAGGCCGATTTCGGGACGGTCTCGTCCTGGAGCAGGACCTCTTGTGGCGAGTTCTCGTGAGGGATGATTATGCCACAGGGCGACTCTTCTCTGGGGCGTGTTGGGAGTGGCGTTTCCACTGGCTGAAGACACTGAGGGGGCGGACATGATGGGTCGCATGGTGGGTTTGAGGCAGGGTTTAGACTCCTCTTCATCCTCTAGCTCCTCCCCCTTCCTCAACATCACTCGATCAGAAGGAACGTGAGTGTGAACGTGAGTTTCTACGGCTGCCTTACGCCGTTCTCTGTCTCGCTCTCTGTCTCGTTCTCGATTCTTCGTTCCCTGCCTCGGTCTCGCTCTTCTCGAGAGGGTTTGTGTTCTCTCTCCTCCTCAGGCTCAGGCTTCACTGGCGGCTGTCGTAAACGCTCTGCCTCTTCTCCTCCATCTGATCAACACACACAACAAAAAAATCAGCAAGATATGACTTGCTTGAAAACAAACAAACAAACAGCACAACAGTTTAGTCCCAGATGTACGAAGGAGGTTCAAAGCCACGAACACACCAGCCAGCAATAAAACACAAACACTTTGGTTTGCAAAAAGATGAAATAAGATGAAAAGATGAAATATTTGGATAAAAGATAGAATAGCATAATGTGCAATTACTGACTATATGAATAAAATAATAAAAAAATATATATAAAAACAATCTAATTAAATAATTTATCAATATTTAAATATATATATATATATATATATATATATTTAAAAATAAAATTAATAAATATTATTAATTTTTTAAAAATATTTTTTTAAATATTTATCAATTTATTTTTTTCATAAAAATAATTTTAAAATAATTATATTTAAGGGGACTTTTTTTATATTTTTTTTATTAAAGGTCCACTGAAGTGCCTTTGAAGCATGCAGTAATATTCAATGTTTTGACGTAATTTCCACTGAAACAGGAAGATGGGATGGGATCCAGTCATGGACTCACTCTGCGCAGCTCAGCGTCTGGATCTGGAGTGTCCTTCTGCTAGCAGCCTCTGTCTGATCTCCTCCAGCTCCTCCTTCTCTCGTTTCCGGTCACGTTCATCCAGCTCTACCTCCTTCTCTCTGTCCCTCAGTCGCTTCTGAAGAGCGCTGCCCCTGCAGGCAAAGCAGAGGAACAGAAACCGTTTAGGTCACATCCAAATCCCAACGTTTTCCAGATGGTCTGTTTCATGTTGTACTCAAAAACGTCACAAGATAAATCTGATATTACATTTCTGAGAATCAGAGTGTAGTGTCTGCAAGATCTCAGACTGCCACAATGAGATATTATTATTGTCTTGAGGCCCAGCCATTCAGTTACATGAACTTTATTTTATTCCATGTGCTCTTAAATTGTTTTATAAATAACTTTGATTGTATGAAACACTGTTTTTCTGTGCATCTGGTTTTTTTGGTGGTGGTTGTTTTTAAGCTTTTTTGACCCTAAAACCGATCTTCTGGACAAATGTGAGCAAAATAGATTTGATTTATTTTTTAAAAATACTTCCCTTGATCCGAGCAGTACAAGACTTGGCTACTTTTCCTAATTTTGCCTCCTGAACACAATTTTTTTTTTACTCAATTCCATAAGTGTACTTATTTTAGAGCATTCTCTAAAATAAGCCAAAATAAGACACCAGGTGACAGCAAAGTCACTTCATCTTTAGGTTTTAGCTCTAAGAACTTATTAGGAATGATATTTTAATGTAGTTAAATTTTTTTTTTAAATAAAACATACAAATAAGCATAATTTACATAGAAATACAGTGATATAACATTTATAATAAATAAAAATTAGGATCACATCTGAGTCCTCTGTGCCCATATTTGTCCACAGATTACAGGATTAAGGGCTATAAAGTAAATATACGGTTTGAGGGTTAAATAAGGTTACAAAAGGTTGTCTTGAGTATGTGTTAAGTTTGATACATTTCAGGGTTTTGTTCTACAATATTCTGCCTTGTCAAACTCTAAAATTATCTATTTAGTGCCTGAAGCAATACGGCTATTTAATAAACTTTTTTATGTATATGAATGTATGTGCTAAATTTTTTATGTGAGGCACCATGTAAGCTCAAACTAATTGCCCACGGGGATAAATGAAGCTTCTAAACTAAACAAAAATCCGGAATATGCCATTTCAGATCTATCTGCCTCTAAATGTGATGTAAAAAGATCATCATCAAAGATCACACAGAACTCACTTGTAGTATTTTGGGTCGTCTCGGTCATCATCGTAGTCTTTGAGAAACTCCTTCAGCCGTTTCCCTTCTTTAGCCTGAGAGGAATGATATGATGAAAGAAACACTCAGAAATTTAAACAGAAAACATTCTCTCTAATATACATGTGTTTTAGATCAGGCTAAATTGCTGATTTAAATACAATCAGGCTATGCCAGACAAAAGATTTTTAGTCAACCAAGAGTTTTTCATTTTGTTTCATTATAAGTCAACTGGTTGCACGTTTAATTAATTGGTAAAATATATACTGGGGAGAATAGCATCGGAAAATAGTCTGAACATTGCTAACAATGTTCTACATTACAGAGGAATACTAAACCATAATAATAATAATTTATTAATTATATATGATGAATAATAATGAGCCTTTTTGGCTCTTTAAGTACACACATAAATGTGTCAAGAAAACCAGAAAGGAGACTTCATGAACATTTTATTGATCAACTTCCCATCCTCAGATGTTGTGGGCAGGGCTTAAGTTTCGGCTGGCATCCAGGCTAATGTAAGACAGTTCTGGGAGGGAATTATACTGAACCACTCTGATGACAGACTTAGGTCAGGAATTTCATATACTGTCGCAGCGAGATCAGGTCCGCTGGTTAACCCAGTTATGCCATCCCATCGCAAAGTCACATGACTTTTTTTATGCGCATTGAGGAATTTATGCTGTAAATGTCGCTATTCTGCAAACCATTGTATCATATTTTCTTATTGGATCAATTTGACTGACTCAAGCCTCTTCTTTGTCGACTAAAACACATTGAGAATAAAGTTATTTAACCATTTCACGCCGGCGTTCCCTCCTCCCTCTCGATCTCCTTGCTGTAGTCTCTGGCTTTCTTCCTCTCTCTGAGCTCCCAGTTCTTCAGACGCTGTTGAGAGACAGGAAGTAAAGAAAATAAATAGCCTATCAAAACAGCTAATCATCCAATAATGTGATCAGACAGACTGAATAAAGAGAAAGAGAGAGATCACTCACCTCCTGATACGCCGCCTCTTTCTCTCGCAGCTTCCTCTCCAGTTTGCGCCGCTCATACGCCTCTTCTTCATCTTCCTCACGATCGCGCTTCTTATCCTTATCTCGGTCTCTATCTGCGACTCTGCTCTCTGAAAACAGACCGCACCCAATCATGTGTGATGCGTGTCATTTATGGTAGACCCAGAACTTCAGTTTTTGACCCACAACGTCTGAATATTTTGGCTTTTTTTTTTAGCTCAACAAAAAATATTAAACATTAATATTAGAAAAACATAAATTCAAAAATTGCATGTTTATAGTCAAACCAAAAATTGTTAGATATCATTTTAGTTGTTTTTTTTTGTAGTGTGTGCAGAACACTATAGCTCATTTCTGTAAGTGAGGAGAGCAAAATAAAGTAAAATGACATTATACCCAAAAATTCTTCATACAGTGACTACCAGTAAAACTTAAAACAAATTTGGGATCAAATTCTTCAGACACTTTGACCTGATCATGTTTTGCTGAAGTTTTTTCTTTAATTGCTAATGTGACCTTTACACCACAGACTGAACAAAATGAAGCATTGCTTGGTAATTAGTTGACCTGAACTGGTATTATCTAATTGTGTAGGTAAATTTAAAGGAGAACTTCGGTAGATTTTAACATTGAGCTCATTTTTTGTACATTTGGAGTACTGTCAGTACAGACAAAAACGACAAAATCGATGTTGCCTACACCGTGTTATCCTCTTTTTAAAATTCGCACCCTGTCACATTCACCATGGATTTAATACAGTAACACTAACTGGAACCAGTTTGGCTGGTTCAAGTACTTCACACATCTTTTTCCAGCACTTCAAAACTCAAATACTATATAAATAAATATGTTATTTTTAATGTGATGCCCAAAACATAATTTGTTCATCCTTCAAAGATGACTCCCATTTATAAACCTAAAAGTTTCAAGATGAAGGAAAACTCAAACTTATTTTAAAATATTTTTTCTTTTAACAAATAGGACATTTCTCCAGCATTTCTTTCTTTCTGCTGTATCGAAAATGTACCAAACCGTGACTTTAAAACCGAGGTATGTACCGAACTGTGATTTTTATGTACAGTTACACCCCTACTAGCAGCATACTTGTAGTAAATTAATGATATAACATTGACAGGTACAGCAGTATTTTTCCTCCTATGGGTGAAAACGTGTCATTTGGCTTCATTATGTTTTTAAAATATTTACATTTACATTTAGCTGACGCTTTTGTATAGCGACTTACAATTGATACATGTCAGAGGTCGCACGCCTTTTGGAGCAACTAGGAGTTAAGTGTCTTGCTCAGGGACACATTGGTGTCTCAAAGTGGATTCGAACCCGGGCTTCTCACACCAAAGGCATGTGTCTTATCCACTGCGTGGTACACAAACCATTTTAGTTTTATTCTACAAAGCTTACAAATCAGTGTGGCTCTTGTCCAGCTCCTTTCCCCCTTCAACTTCATAGAAGCCAAAAAATTTCCACGTCAGCTTTTAACGAGGAGGGTTCACGCTCAGCCATTAAATTTGACATTTGTGAATGGATTCAAAATCGCCCACATCCTCATCACAATGCATCTAAGAATCGATTGTCCCCTACCCCTATAATAATGTGAGAAACGTTGAAGGTGTCTGAATGCATTTTGGTTTGACTGTAATAGGGCTGTGTTGGGTGTAACTAATCACTATGTAACTAGTTACTGTAATTTAATTACTTTTCCATTGAAAATGTAAAGTAATGGATTACTCTTCATTTATTTGTAATTTAATTACAGTAACTTCTGATGTAATTGAGGTAAATACTAGGGGTGTAACGATACACGTATTCGTATTGAACCGCTCGTGTACGAGGCTTTGGTTCGAATTTCGGTACGCATTTTTCCTGCCGACCAACATTTCGTTATTCAAATATAGGCGCGTCGCAGGTGGCAAGCACGTTCATAATGTAAGAGACGCTGGCGTGACCACAACATTGCCCAACATCAAATGGCAAATGTAATGTCAGCGGAACGAAACTGAGCTACTCGTTATTGTGTGGTTGTTTGGATGACGGACCGTTCATCAGTTTGGACCAATGCAGCGCGAGCCGATCTTCATCATCAGCACTGTTACTACACAGCCAAATCCAGTAAAGAAAACATTTGAATTCGCCACTGAAGTAATAACATCGCTGCGAGATCTAGTGAGAAACATTCACATTTCTCCGTTATTAACGGATCAAACAGCGCTGACGTGGAAACCAGGAAGAAACACTGTGCCATGAATGAACTATCCAGTGTCCACAGATCAGGAACATCACCAAGGATTTACTGTATAACACTACTATCTGTAAGTTTGGCAGGAATAGTAGGCTATAATGCTTTCAAGTAACATCACGTCGGTTGTATTTTGACATTATGAATACAATTGCTGCCCTCAAATGTTAATCTAAACTAAAATAAACCTTTGTTTATAACTACTACAATATTACATTTCATTTTGTCCAAGGAGCTGTTTTGTTTTATATGCTCCTAAGAAAAGTCAAGTATTCCATCATTGCTCAAAGTTAAAAAATATCATACTTTATGATGTTAGTTTTAATAAAATATAATTAAAAAAATTAAATCAAGGAAATTTCTCTGCCATTTCTTTCTTTTTGCTGTATTTGAAACGTACCGAACCGTATTCGAACCGATCGTACACAAGTGTATCGTCTTGAACCATGAATTTTGTGAACCGTTACACCGCTAGTAAATACTGTTGTATAGATCAATCCGATCTCACAGCGATTCGTGTATGCATTTTATGAGGCGTCTGAAATTGTACGACCGCACCTCACACAAATTCATATGAATTATTGTAACGTATGAAAAAAGTGTGAAATGTCATGAGATCAGACCTAAAACAATAGTGGGTTTAATATGATATGGGATTTTTAATATGATAATTTTGATATGGGATTTTGAAAGTAATTAAAAGTAATTAAATACTTGTTAAAGAGAGTAATTAGTACAGTAATCTAATTACACTGTTTGAAGAGGTAATTAGTAACTAGTAATTAATTACTTTTTAGAGTAACTTACCCAACACTGCCTAAGAGTCAACTAACTGACTAACTAAAGAGAGACACAAACACGAACGTTCTCTCGTACCTGGATCGGCTGCGAGTCTTCGCTGATGTCACGACTTCGGTCTCTCTCCCAGTCCCTCTCTCTCTCACGCTCTTTCGTGCGCTCGCGGTCTCGATCTCTTTCTCTCTCCCGCTCGCGTTCTCGCTCTCTCTCGCGCTCCCTCTCCGGTCCTTCTCCCGCTTCGCGGTCTCGCCGTTCGCGTTCCCTCTCGCGCTCCTTTGTCTCTCTCCTTGCGCTCGCGGTCCAGCTCTTGTCTCTCCTTCTCTCTCTTTCCCTTTTCTTCTTCCAATTTCTGTGGGAAAACGGGGAGGGAAGATTTCAGATTAGCAACTGCTCGTGCACAACATGAGTGCATAACACAATATCAATTTATGAGAAAGTGGTTTACAGTCCATGCCATTTACACATTTGCTAACCAAAAGTCTAAGACCACATGAGAAGATTATACGAATTAGCATTAATTTATTTTATTTTATTATATTATCAACAATGAAGAAAACAATGAATCTACAGCCTCACATCAAATATTTATTTGATTAGAAACACACACAAAAAATCGTATTAATTTTAGGTTTGGTAGTGCTAGTGAGATTTTTCTAAACGAGTCTTAGACTTTTGAATCGCCCTGTATGATGACATAAAAATCAAGCAAACTGTTCAGCAATTAATAAAAAGAAACCTGGAAACCACTTTTGAAATATAAATTTGACATTGCTGCAACTGAATCAGATGAGAAACAGTTGAGGGCTGTGTAATATCCGTCTCATCAGCATGATCAATAGAAAGAGGCTTCAATCCTTGTGAAACTAGTTGTTTGTGCACTTACAGGTGTTGACTAGCGACTCACAGCGCTTCCGATGGCCCTACAAGCCTTTATTGTTAGGCCTGGGAGGAAAAGCAGGTCAAAGGATTCACAAGGACAAAATAAAAAAAATAGAAACTATTCTCTTTGCTTGCAACAATCTGACAAACAACTTCCAGACATTTTGAAAAGAGCATTGCATACTGTATTTGTTAAGATTTGTTTCTTTTTCTTTGCAGTTTCTTTGTGGTTTGGATAGAAAGGCAACAAACGAAGGTGTCAGAGACTGCTTACCCCACTGCAGACGACACGGGACTCGGAGGATCTGACCGAGCAATTATGAAATGCGCTGAAGCCCAGCATGACACCCACGGCTTTAGTCTCATTTCAACAGCTCTATTATTAAAACATCCGCCCAGAGAGGCGTCCATCAACAGCTTCTACTTCCCAGAAAGCTGAAGTTCTCATGGGTTCATTATCAATACAATTTAAAGAGTCTAATTTTACTGCGAAATTGTTTTATAAGCACTAAACCATGGGTGTTATGCAACTATGAGCAGCAGGAGCAAATGAACATGTAGACAGGAGGTAAAGACAAGAACAAGTACATAAACGTATTAAAAGATTTAGATTTAAAGTGACGCTGCTCTTAAATAATGTTTTCTACTGGTTAATTTGGGTTGTATTTAACAGTCAAGACAGACAGGATAGGATTAGGAGGTTTTATGAATCTTTAGATCAGTTTATATCAAGTCTTCATTAACTAATATTACATGACGACATTAAAAAAATTATTGCTATGTGTGTGATATCAGTGGTTATTAACGAGTTCATTTAAATAAAATATAGCAGGGCTCCAGACTAACTTTTCCACTGGTTGCACTGGTGCTACCAACTTTCTCAGTTGATTTGGTCGCACCTTTTTTTTGCTACATGCCATGGGATTAATCAATGCATGCTGATGAATAGCGGTTTTAATGGACCAAAGCTAGCAAAGGCTTTCTGGGTTGCAGCATAAACACCTGTAATATATTAATTATCATTGCCAAATTTCAGGATTTTCATGGACTTTGGGCAGTAATTTTGATCTGTAATTTTAAGCATTTTACATTTGAATTATTTACAATCTATTTACATTTTAATCATATTCTAATCCATCTATCCATCCATCCATCCATCCATCCGATCATCATCTTTCTATCAGCATTATCTTTCTATCTTTTAAAAATCATTAAACATTCAAATGTACGCATTACATTTTAAAAGATAAGAGTATTATGATAAAGCTAATACAGATTTTTCGATTATCAAAGTTTATAGTTGTAACAAAAATCAGAAATCTCACACTCCTTACCTTCTGCATTTTATAATAATTTCCTTTCCTCAGTTTGAGACAATTACTCTCATCTACCCGCTTAGGAAGGAGGAGTCGCTGTTCGTGAGCATTTTCATTTTTATATGCCTTAATTCGTAAATTCGTAATTGCGCGTTCCACCATCATAGTGTGCAATGCAGCGTGACATCTACGTTCATCAAATAAACTGCATGTGTCTTGTGGAAGAACATTTTAGCCGGAGCTACTTTCTCTCCATTCATGTCTATGGCGAGTTACGCAGGCACTGGGCAACTCTGCATCCGAGTCGACCCCGGGATAAAATAGTCCGAAATATAAACACTTACTATAGGCGTACCGTAATAATTCAGTATAAGTCAAAAACACGGTTTGGAAAATGGATTCATGATGTAGCCTACTTCGTTCATTTTTATTTATTTATTTATTTTATTTTTTTTTGTAAATTTTATTTATAAAAAAAATTTGCAATTTAAATCATGATTTGAAATAAAATTAGTTTATATATTATATATATATATTTTTTTTATTTTTTTTTTTTTGCAGATTAACAAAACAGTAGCCATACCAGGTGAAAAAAAACAAAAAAAAACAACTCGTACTCGTTCATTTATGAACATAAGTTATGGACTGCAGCCACTACAGCCGCTGAGCGTCCACTCATACATATGCGACCACATACAATTTTTACTCGCATACTTCTCAAAAAATGGTTGCATAGTCTCGGAACCCTGTATAGATAGATCAATATATGCTAATATGCTGCTCAAGAAACATTTCTTATTATTATTATCAATGATGAAAACAGTTACTGTATTTTTGATTAAATAGAATGCAGTCTTGGTAAAGTCAGATATATATGTCCAGATATTGCTCATGTCCCTCCCTCAATACAAGCCTAAGGGACTTTTTGCAAAATTGTAATTCTGATCCATTAAAAACTCAAAACTGCATGATTTGAGGAATCATTCATGTGTTAAGCACAACTGGCGCAAGACAAATTATGTCAGTTTAATACTTAGTGTTCCTTAATTAATTAGATGTCAGCAAGAAAAAAGGGGTTTTATAGTAATTCTGTGTGACTTTTAGCTGTACAAAATGTTAAGACGAAAGAACACAAATAAGAAGACATTCAGTGAACACACAAACACAGAAAAGAAAAGAGTGCAAGCAAGCAGGAATGTAGAGAGATGTTGGCAGACTCAATCACAAAGCGAATTCATACCTGTAAAATCTTCAGAAAGTCCGTGTGCTGTGGAGGGGCGCCCCCTACTTTTACAAGAGCCGAATGGGCCAAATCACTGTTATTCAAGTCAGCAGTATTTATTATAGCACCAACATCACTTTTACTAGCAGACCCACACAGGTTCACTGGCCGCCCGTATCTCGGAGAACCAGAAAATGTGCAGTTTCCCAGCTTATCGCTTTTATAAACACAGTAGAGTTGATCTCACACACGCTTTTGACACCCCTTGATGTTATTTCGATATTAAAAACCCGTGAATATCAGATCGAGTCGGTGCAGTTGCCCCTGTGCAAGTCCTCCTGAAGGGGCGCCAGTACAAGTAGAGAAAAATGGAAAGCTCATACTTACATCCTATCCTTGCTACTTTTGAAAGCTGTGAGATTCATCTTGGTTTAGTCACCATATGATCTCTATCATAATGGTGGGGTTTAATGAATAGATTAGCTTTTAGGGAAGTGCACAGAACGTCCATGCATTGTATGTGTGACTACATTTCCCACCCTTAACATGGAGGCCACGCTACAGTTTACACAAGCCAGTGATAAAAAATGCTCTGGACTCAAATGATGCCTAATTTCTGCACTATATCAAGTTAAATCTTAAATTTAATAAACGTTTTGCTGTTTACAGGCTAGATATCTATTCATGCTGATGTTGTCAAACTAAACTAGGTCTAGGTGTAAGAGGCTGTTGTGCTCTACCTGTGAAATGGAGGAAATTAGCATGTATTTTACCTTATGGGTATCGCGGAATTTGTTGATCTCCCTGGAAATCAAATCTCTTTTGTCATCTTCCATTTCCATGGCATTGATGTCATCCTAAACAGCCAAAGACAGAAAATGGAGAACATGGTTAACCTGTGACTTATGCAACACTGACATTGTGAAAAGCAAATGTGTGGTGATCACTGCAAAAAGATTTTAAGTGTGTCTGACATTTATTTGAATAAAAAGGGAAAAATTACAATTTTAACTAACGGTTTTCTATCTAAGATCATTTAAAATGTAAAACCTGACTTTTCTGCATCATTACTCCAGTCTTCAGTGTCACATGATCCTTCAGAAATCACTCTATGATGATTTGCTGCTAAATTATTATTGGTGCAAAGTTATTAATATTGGTTCTATCATCAATGTTGAAAACAGATTTGCTGCTTAACATTTTTGTGGAAACCAATTTTTCAGAATTTTTTGATTAATAGAAAGTTTAACTTCAATTAATTTTTTGTAACATTAAATGTCTTCTTAACAATCACTTTTAATTCCCTTTTTTTAATCTTACCCAAAATCAATTGTTTCTTGAGCAGCAAATCATCATATTAGAATGATTTGTGACAGATCATGCGACGCTGAAGACTGGAGTAATGATGCTGAAAATTCAGCTTTGATCACAGGAATAAATAAATAAAAATATTAATTTATATAATACATTCGATATCTACAAAGCGTATTTGCATTCACTTGAAGAAAAAAAATCTACTCTGTTTTTCTGATTTAACAAGTTAATTATCTCAGAATTACGAGATAATTTTTCACGGGAAAAAGTTTTTGCTCTGTTTTTTCTGAATTTAAGAGAGTTAATTTTTCATGGATTTTTTTTTTTTTGCTCTGTTTTTCTGAATTAAGGAGTTAATTTTTCATGGAATTAATTTTTTTTTTTTGCTCAAAAAATAAAATAAAAAAATTTCCATGAAAAATTAACTCCTTTAATTCAGAAAACAGAGCAAAAATTATTTTTCTCATGAAAATTTAACTTGTAAATTCAGAAAAACAGAGTAGATTTTTTTCTTCAAGTGAATGCAATACGCTTCCGTAGATATACAAATGAAAATATACTTATAAAAACATTACAGAGAAGGACCAGCCAAGATAAACTAAAGCCAACCTCGCCCTTCTTGTCTCTCTTCTTTTTGCAGGACTTGGACTCGTCGTCCTGTGATTGAGCATTGAGCTCGTTTGAATACTCCCAGATCAGGCCGTCAATGGCACCTTTGACAATTTGGTCCCGCTTCTTAGTTTCTTCATCCAGAACCTCCTCTTCCTCATCGCCAGCATCCTCTGCCTTGCCATTCTGCCAGAAACAGAAGATCATAAATCAGAATCTTTTTGTAGCAGAACGCATCTGACATCAGCTATGTTTCCATCTAAAATTCGAATTTAACTTATGCGCAAAATGGGAATATTGCATAAAACTGCGAATAGTCGAAGTTAGTCGAAAGAACAAAATCGCCACTTCTTGATTAACAAGTGCTAACATCACCAAGAAAACTAGGAGAAACTACTGTATATAATCATTTTAGAATATATTATATTATTTGCATCTCAGATCGCGCAGACGAAACGCAATAAACGCATTTCGGAGGTGGATGACTGCGTTCCTAAACATCAGTTGTGTAAGACAGTTCTGAGAGGGAATTATACTGAACCACTTTGACAGCAAACTTTGCTCAGGTTGAACCACCAAAACAGCATTTCAGATGCTGTGCTACGAGTCGGTTAGTCCAAGTTATGCCGTCCCATCGCAGAGTAATGTTATTTTGATACACATCAGATAAAAAAACGTTACATTTTTTATGCGCATTTTTAGATTTTAACCACATCTTGTGATTTCCATCCAACGTTTTTTTTTATGCAATATCCAGAATTGTGCACAAAAATAGGTTTTGAAGACAATATATGAAGTAAAAAAAACCTGCATTTTTACAATTGTGGATACCAGGTGCAAAATCTAATATGCATTTGAAGACACAAATACTCTTTTCATACAAATTGTTAAAGTAATTAAGTAAACAGCACTTTTTTTTTAGTATCGTCTGCAGGGCTTGACATTACTTTTTTGCTCACCAGCCACTGTGGCTAGAGGTTTTCCATAGTTACTAGCCACAATTTGGACACCGATACCATAGGGGAATAACTACCATATAGATATTTTTAATAGCATCTCATAATTTGGCAGTCGGTATATTAGGCTACTGTCACTTTAAGACCTGACACACCGACCCCTTATACTGTTTTATATGAGTCAAGGGTTGGTGCGTCACTCGCTGTCAGAAAGATTAGAGAGTAAGAACATGCAGCTGGTATCTTTTGTATCTATTCTGCGGGAGAGTTTCAGATATTTCTGTATAAATATGTATCTAAAAATTCTATATTACTACCAACACTACCAACTTATTTCAGATGCCCTTTTAAAAGACTACAATTGAAAACTGTATATTATATAAAATTCACACGCCAAAGTGGCTAGTAGGAGTGACTGCGTTACACGCTAACGCTGAAATACACCCGCATTTGGCGGGTGTTAATGTCAAGCCCCTGATCGCCTGGATATCAAAATGCTCTCATACTAACCCCGTTTTCACTGGTGCTCTTCTTCTTCGCTTTCCAGTCGTCCAGTTGTGATTTGGTTTTGGCATCGACTTTGACCAGAAGTTTCTTTTCTCCAACCTGCAACTCGTGTAGCAGCCGTAGAGCTCGTAGAGTAGATTCAGGCTCTTTGTACTCGCAGAAACCAAACGCTGAATGCAAATGAACAAAAAATATCTGTGAGCCAACAAACTGACATATTCACTACATTCCCAGTCAGGCAGTGCAACAAACTGAGCTTAAAGGGATACTTCACCCCAAAATTTAAACTCTTCCTCATGTTGTTTAACCCTGTAAGACTTACGTTCATCTTCAGAACACAAATGAAGATACTTATGATTGAATCTGAGAGCAGGATCACTTCTCCATAGTCATCTATTGTATTTGAAACTCCCAGCCCAGAAAGTTATTAAAGACATTGTTAAAATAGTCTAAGTGACTACAGTAGCTCAATCCTAAGTTTATCAAGCGACGAGAATACTTTTTGTGCACAAAAAAACAAACAAAAATAAGAGAAGGAAATGAATAGGGAAGGCAAATTTCAGATTACAATTACAAACCTATGGAGGAGTGATCCAGCTTTCAGATTTAATCAAAAATATCTTCATTTGTGTCCCAACGATGAACGAAAGTCTTACGGGGTTGAACAATATGAGGAAGATGTAATTACGGACAGAGTTTTCATTTTGAGGTGTACTATCCCTTTAAATGAATTGAGATATTGTGTGTTAAAAAAAAAACATATTTACCTTGCAGTTTCCCTGAGGCACCTTGAACTCGTTTCCAGCTCAACACCAAACCACATTTCTGAAACACAATTGGTTATCGTCAACATCAAACTTTTAAACCAAGAACTATTCAAATGGCACTATTTCATAAGTCCTCTACATTGCCGAATGCATTAGACTGTATTGTTATTCTGGATGTGGTCATGCTTGACGGCCAGCAGCTGTCTGATGAGCATGTCAGAGGCTTTCTCAGAGATGTTCCCTACAAACACGGTGGTTGTGGGACCGTTGCTGTCATCGTCGTCTTTTGCCCGAACAGCCATACTTTCCTTCCTGGGAGCAGCAACTTTACTAACCACAGACATCGCCGTGGGCAAAAGAACCTGATACATCACATCACAATTAATACTGTAGCCTTGTGACAAAAAAAAGTGCTTGTGACTTGTCTCTGAAATCCTGATTCAAAAGTTCATTACTCAAGAAATGCATGGAAGCATTTCAATGGCATATTTTGTGTATTAAAATGTTTCTGTACAAACATATCGTCGCTGTGCGTCGGAAACCTTGTATGTCCAAAACCGCTTTGATTTTTTTTTTTAAATCAAAACCTGGACATTTCAAATAATTAAACAGTGTATATGTGGTCTGACACTTGCATGTGTCATTAATTAATAACATAAAAACCAAAATCAAGGTAACATAGAGTAACAAGGTTTTTGATCAGCAAATTTCTGAGATACTTCGAACATACTAGTTTTGTCTGTCATTAGAACAGCCACATCTGAGGCAGTAAGTGCACTACATTTATCAACTTACGAGTTATAAAGTTAATTGTAGACATGTGGGAGCTCTGTCACATGACCAAAATCTCATGTTATAAAAGATCAAGTGCTTTAAACAGACTATTACAGACAGTATTGGCTATGACTCCAACGACAAATGCTAGACTAAGACACTCTTCAAATACATAACACATTAGCCTAAATATATATATCGTGTTTCTTGAGTAAAGAAAACACTGTACAATTCACACAACCAGCTCTTTATTTACCGTTGAATTGCAAACAAGCAGAGACGGTCCAAACTGTCGTCCGCCACTTCGTTCAAGATTCAAGAAGCGGGTGGAGTTTGAGGAGTGACAGTTTGAGGATTCAATGGAGATACAAGGTTTAGTCACAAGTCTTTTTAACACTTTTCATGTGTTAAATATTTGCAAAACCCACAGACAGACATAAAGGATGACCACTGAGTAATGATTCATATATTTAAAAAAAATATATTAACTAAAATATGGATACAAAGTTTCTGCCCGTACACACGACGATACGCAAGTAAATATTGCAGTTTATTACTGTGCATATAATAATATATTAAATATCATCCTTCCTTGTGTTATTTTATTGAAAACCCTGCCTCGTTTTAACTAGATTGTTACCGTCTTAGTTTTCAGTATCAAACATTTTTTATTTCATTTGCCGCGATACAAAAAAATATCTTTTTAAGCACATTTCTGAGCAAAATACATCAATAAATAGAGAGGGATGCTTGCAAAAAAAGGGGAAATTGCTTAAATACATTTAGACTGAATACAAATATTCATTTTTTTTTGTTTTTCTATAATAAATGAATATTACCGTAGGGGCTTGCAGTCATAATCCCCATGTGGACAGGAATCATTGGGGTTCCTGGGGAGAAAAGACAACAACATCATCAGAAATTAAACTCGTGGATATTCAGAAATATATCATTATAGTTATCGTCCTTGGTGTGACTTTAAATACACAAAGCAAGCAACACAACGCTGTAATAATAATCAACCAAGTTGTCACAGTTAACACTAAATGCTTTAGACTCCCATAATCATTCATTTAAAAATTTTAGCATTTGTTATGCTTTTATCCAAGGCATACATTTCACCAGCATGTGTTCCCTGTGAATTGAACCCATGACTTTGCCATTGCTAACACAAAGTGTCTACAGAAGGTCTTATTAATTCAGTTTGTCTTAATTACCGGGAGGCATCGATGGTGGAAATCCAGCAAACTGTGGTGGAGGGATTCCTGGTGGCATTGCTGGGATGCCTATTTGTGGCCGGTTGAGATGAGGAGGGAAAGACATCTTGGGCAAAAACACCCACCTTAAACAGAAGAGAAACACACTTCATTAGCAACTGTAAATAACGGGGGCTTGTCAATGATATGCCAAAAACGTTTAGGCTGCTAAGATACACACTTACTGTTGCACTTGAACATTAAAGTTTTGCAATTCTCCTTATATTAGTATATGACTATTTTACTATCCCTTAACACAGATGCATTGAATGTACATAAAGGGATAGATTACCCGAAAATTACCCGAAGTCGTATGGATTACTTTTAAGATTGATGGTGCACTTTTTGGGCTTCAAAATCTCAGGTACCATTCACTGCCATTATAAAGCTTGAAAGAGGAAGAATTTTTTTTTACTCTGATTTTTGTTCATCTGAAAGGAGAAATATGCATCTCAGATGGCTTGGGGTGAGTAAATTAAGGGATAATTAAAAAAAATTGTGTCAACTACTATTCCTTTAAGTATAAAGCTTTTAAATTATACATTTAACAGAGTTATAGCAGATGGTCAAACACTAAATCAGACAAGCTGATTTCAGCATCACTGACAGCTCTAAATCAGCCAGAAATCGACCTGAAACCAGCTGAGATGTCTGAAATAATCTAAATGAGCTGAAATCACACTATTATAAATAAAAAGACCTCTAAACAAGCGAAAAATAAACGTGCGAACAATCTGAAAGTGCTGCAATCAACTTGAAATCACATGTACAGACTGAAAATCAACATAAAATGCGTTTTAATCACTGAAATCAAGCAGAGATTAACAGAAAGAGCTGAAATCAGCGGAGTGGTCTAAAATCAATTCAACGGCCGATTTAACATTGCTATAACGTCTTCCAATGTGACTAATCATTGACGTTAGCTAAGCAAATACACAGGTGTATGATAGCTAACGCTCTAAAGCGCGTAAATTATATAGCTTTAGTGGTATATAATAATTTGCAAGCTAATAAATGAGACCGGTTTGTCAGAAAATATCAGCGGGAATCAGTTCAGTCAGACCGGGTTACAGCTAGCCGCGAGCTAACGGTCACAAAAAGCCTTTATTTTGACCTCTCTCAACGAATTATTTCGTTTCATCAAAACTCCTGTGCGAGAAAACGAAAATATGAACTCACAAAGATAACTAATAGTTTAATAAATATTACTCACTCAAACCAAATCGATATCCACTCGCTTCACGCACGGAAAGTTCACCGGATCCGTGGTAAAAGCAACGAGCGATCGAAACCGCAGTTTCCGGTGAAATGGAATTCTGGGAAAATATCGGGCAAGTTAAAAGACCTCTGATTGAAAAAAATAAAAAAAATAAAATAAACAAATTAAAAGCAAATGGAAAATCAGCGTAACAAATCTTGATCTTGTTCATTGATTTCAGCTTATTTCATCTTTTACACAGAATTAAATTCAGGATGTACTTCATAAAAATAATAATAATGATTTATATATTGAGACATTTTTCTTTCATTTGAACGTTTTTAAGCATTAACATAACTAATTAAAAGAAAAACAACAATATAGCATGATAATAGTTGCCATTCTTTAATTGAAATAAGTTGACTAAATTGTTCATATTTAATATTCACCATTGCAAGAATATATATATTATTATTATTATTATTATTATTATTATGAGTCAAATGTAAACATTTTGTTTTATTCCCTGCTGTTATTAGTTAGCCCACATTATGTCCCTATAAATTGCTGTTCTGTTTTTTTGTGTGTGTGTGTGTGTTTTTTTTTTTTTGTAACAAACCATGACATTGAAATGTCCAACTTAGCATAATTTTTAATTAACGTCTAAGGTTTAAAATTTGTATTCAATTAACTACACAGTAATTATTAAAATATAAACAGAACAAATAAAATGTACCAATTTAAGCTCTGGTCGATTCTCACAACACAGTCAGTATATTTTAACGTCAATATTACCTCAATATCAAGAAAATTAAACGTATTTTTAGGGACACTGAGATTTAATTTCTTGTTGTTTCTTTTCGTTTGATGTAGGGGTGAAATATGGAATATAACTAGGACATTTCTCGTTCAGATTCGCCCATAAACTGAACTGCATTTGAGTGACAGGTGACGTCAACGGAGGCGGGATTTTCATGGAAAGTGCTGGAAAGAGACAAAGTACCGCTAGTCATAACGCGTGTTGTTCTTCCGATGGGAAACGTAGTGCAGTCGATTATGCTTTATTATGTGCATTTCTTTTGCTACATTTTCTGACAATTTGACTATTTCGTGTTTATTATGACACACACTATTTTGAGAACGTGAGGATTGTATAAAGACCTTCCTATCAATGAAGTAAACATTTTGCGCACATCTCCCCAAACTGATTTTATAACCGTTCAGTGGTCAATGTCGAACTATCTAAAATGTGTTTCATTTCTGTCTCCGATTTTGTAGACTATTACAAAGAGTCATACACGCATGTTTAGATTTTATTAATACTAATGCGCAAGGAAATGTAAGATGATTTAATATAAACATGCTATGTTTGTTTAATTAAAATAGACTCGTTCCAAAGCCTTGGGACTTTCGAATGAATCTCTAATAACAATCTCCTTACAAAGACGTTGCAAAATGTTTTCTCTAAATTGTTTTTCTAATAATTTCTTATTTAAAATGTTGTTATATTATTCCACTAATGTATAAATTATTTATATCTGATATAGCAAGTAAAGACAACAAGTTTGTAAGGGAATAAATGCGATTTACAAAGATAAAAGAGTCTTGTCCGTCTTTGTTAAAAGAGTGCAAGTGGCTCGCGCATGCGCAGTGAGACCGCGCGGAGGGATACAGCCGCACAGTCATAGGGCGGAGTATAAAGAAAAGAGCCGCGCAAGCGAGGTTCTCTCCTCTGCTTCCCTGAGTCTCAGTATCAGGGGAGATCAGCTGTTTCTGTGGCGATTAAAGCATCAAAAATCAACGAAACGAACCAAGGTAAACCCTCGATCTCAATATGAAATGATTTCAGGCATTAATTGAAACTATCAAAATTATGTTTAATCGCGTTACTCAGCACTTATTGTTATTCCATTCGCTATTCGGCCGGTATTGTAATGATGCGGATGACGGTTAAAAGCCTATTTTCTCCGTCATTCAGACACCGCCATTCGCCATAAGACTTATTAAAGTCATCGTAACCTTTTCATAAAAAACTATTCTATGTGATCTTAAATCATTTAGGGAAGTATCACGGAAATTTGTGTTTATTCTGTTCATTTGTATTAAGCGAGATCCATTTAAATCGGTTAAATTTCAAGGATTGCAGCAGTAAAACACGTGTTGCGCGCATTGTCCTTCTGCGCCATGTTCTTCCGCATCCGGGCCTTTCATGGGCCTGTTTTTCTTGTGTAACTGTACTACAACTGATGGACTGAGTCACGCTTTCATTTTCTTTTTAACAGACCTACTTGTCCAACTAAGTGTATTTTATAAATAAGTTAAACCTTTTTATGGATCTAATAAAGATGTACCGACTCTTATTTCTCAGATGCCTGAAGAAATGCGCCAAGATGAGGAGGCCGAGACCTTTGCCTTCCAGGCAGAGATTGCCCAGCTGATGTCTCTCATTATTAACACCTTCTACTCCAACAAAGAGATCTTTCTCAGGGAGCTCATCTCCAACGCCTCTGACGTAAGACCCACGATAAACCGTTTACTTGCATCTAACATTAAGCTTACTTGAAGGTTTAGGTCACCCAAAAATGTAAATTATCCCATTATTTACTTCTCAAGCAATCCTAGGTATATGATTTCAATCAAGTAATTCCAACATAATAACTTCTATGATTCATGAATGTTTAGTTCTTTTGAATTTATTTTGTGGTTCCTGTTATCAATCTATTTTTCTCCACTCAATAGGCTCTGGACAAAATCAGATATGAAAGTTTGACAGATCCCACCAAACTGGACAGTGGCAAGGACCTGAAGATCGACATCATCCCCAATGTTCATGATCGCACTCTTACCATTATTGACACCGGTATTGGAATGACCAAAGCCGATCTCATCAATAACCTGGGTACCATCGCAAAGTCTGGGACAAAGGCCTTCATGGAGGCTCTGCAGGTGATGTATCTGCCAATGTGAGCTTGTTTATCAATACGTCTACCTTAAATTTAATCTATAATGTTATTTTTTCCTTATCTTTCCAGGCTGGTGCCGATATCTCCATGATTGGGCAGTTTGGTGTAGGCTTCTACTCCGCCTACCTGGTGGCTGAAAAGGTCACAGTCATCACTAAAAACAACGATGATGAGCAGTACGCCTGGGAGTCGTCCGCTGGCGGCTCTTTCACAGTCAAGGTGGACAATGGTACGTTACCAGCTTGTCTTTGAAGACGGTCAAAACAAAATCAGTTTATTCGCTTCAGTTTAGAAAAACATAAATGATGTTTATAAATAAATGCATAAATGAACTATAAGTTTCCTGCACTCACTAGTAAAGAAAAAAAAAGACTTATCAAATTAAGGTTGACATTGATTTTCACACTCCCCTGTCGGTCTCCAGGTGAGCCTATTGGCCGTGGAACCAGAGTCATTCTTCACCTGAAAGAAGACCAGACAGAGTACGTCGAGGAGAAGAGGGTGAAGGAAGTGGTCAAGAAACACTCCCAGTTCATCGGATACCCAATCACTCTCTTCGTAAGTGGGATTCATGCAGATCTACTTTTCTGGTCTTTTGAGTGTTTCGAAGATTAACGGTAAAATAACAAATTTCCATGCAGGTGGAAAAGGAACGTGACAAGGAAATCAGCGACGACGAGGCAGAGGAGGAGAAGGCTGAGAAGGAAGAGAAGGAGGAAGGCGAAGGTGAAGACAAACCCAAGATCGAAGATGTCGGCTCAGATGATGAAGAGGACTCCAAAGACAAGGACAAGAAGAAGAAAAAGAAGATCAAGGAGAAGTACATTGACCAGGAAGAGCTGAACAAAACCAAACCCATCTGGACCCGTAACCCTGACGACATCTCCAACGAGGAGTATGGAGAGTTTTACAAGAGCCTGACTAATGACTGGGAAGACCACCTGGCTGTCAAGGTAACTCAATGGATTCTACAAAATAATATTCTAATTAAATGTTTGAGAATTGTTGAAATAATTATAATTACCCATTGTCCTGCAGCATTTCTCTGTGGAGGGTCAGCTGGAGTTTCGCGCTCTTCTCTTCATCCCTCGCCGTGCCCCTTCGACCTCTTTCGAGAACAAGAAAAAGAAGAATAACATCAAGCTGTACGTCAGAAGGGTCTTCATCATGGACAGCTGTGAGGAGCTCATCCCAGAGTATCTGAGTAAGTAGCTTTACCCTGTTCGAGATCGTTCACCCACAAATTAACATTGTCATTTAAATCGCCTTCATTTCAAAACCATATGGCTTAACTCTTTAAAACCCGAAGATTTAATCAAACCTGAACGGTTTCTGTCCGTCCATTTGAAAGTCTAGGTTAACAATCCATACTCCTCTAATGAATGAAGCGGTTGGATCTCAGACGCTTGTGAAGATTCGATCGCTTAAGAGAGGGCTGAAACGATTGGTCGACAATATGACCTTGTCGACAAATCTTTGTTGTCGAGTAGTCGTTTGATCTCATGACCTAAAAGGGGGTGCAAAATATCACGATTTGTGATGCATGTAATGCAGACCTTTACAAACACTATTGTGGTAAAAGATAAAACCATGCGAATTAAAGGGTTAAAGGGAATTACATTTTTTTTTAAAGGTAATAATGTATAACTCAATGTTTCAACTAATCGGAATAATCGTTCCAAACCTACTGATTAGTCGGTGAAATAGTCGATTAATCGCTCTAATAATCGTTCGATTATCAAATTAATCGTTTGTTGCAGCCCTACTTAAGAATATGTATAACTCAATGTTTTAATTGAAAAATCTGAATAATCGATCCAAACCTACTGATTAGTCAGTGAAATAGACGATTAGTTGATTAATCGCTCTAATAGTCGTCCGATTAATCATTTGTTGCAGCCCTACTTAAGAATATGTATAACTCGTGTTTTAACGAATCAAAATCTGAATAGTGTTTCCAAACCTACTGATTAGTCGGTGAAAATGATGATTAGTCGATTAATCAATTATCAAAATCGTTTGTTGTAACCTCATTTAAGAATAGATTTAATGTAGGCTTTTACTCGAAAACGAATACATAGTGGTCACTAAAAGCTTTTCTCTAATCGTTGTCCCCTCCAGACTTTATCCGTGGTGTGGTGGACTCTGAAGATCTGCCCCTCAACATCTCCAGAGAAATGCTGCAACAGAGCAAGATTCTCAAGGTCATCCGCAAGAACATCGTCAAGAAGTGCCTGGAGCTGTTTGCTGAGCTGGCTGAGGACAAGGAGAACTACAAGAAGTTCTACTGACGCTTTCTCCAAGAATCTTAAAGTACGTTTCATATTCGAGTCTTTGGCCTTGTTTCACAGACCGAACTTGTTTCAATTTAAGTAGCTTTATAAACATGCCGTAGAAAAACATTATTGGTGTGCATCATGAGACAAAACGATAACCTATTTTAAGTGCAAGTTGTGTTTGGTTTAAAATGACTCGAACATGCATTTTAGTCTTGTCTGTGAAACCAGGGGACTATTACTTCAAGTAAAGAGATGATTAAAAGTGATATTAACGTTTGTTGTGTCCTCCAGCTGGGCATCCACGAGGACTCTCAGAACCGCAAGAAGTTGTCAGAACTGTTGCGTTATCAGAGCTCGCAGTCCGGCGACGAATGACCTCCCTCACAGAATACGTCAGCCGTATGAAGGAAAACCAGAAATCCATCTACTACATCACTGGTAAGATTATCCGCACCACCCTGGCTCTACAGAACAATTCTAGGATTATAAAACTGAATTACGCAGCGAATAAATGACTGTTATTTTAGAGTAAACTGTTATGAGAGCAGCAGTGTTTGCAACATTTCAAAGCAGCTTTAATATAGCTAATATATATTCGTCAACATTTAAAGTTGATCAAGGTTATCCTAAGATAAGAACAAGTATTAAAGTAATAATCCAAGGCACTGAATTTAGTTCAAAAGTACTAAAATTGGTGACAGACACTTACGCGTTGTGGCTTATGCCTTCGTCAGGGTGTATGTAACAAACAAAGTCACAGGTGCATTTTAAGTAGCAGTTGATTAATCTCAATAGTAAACACCTGATCATACTACACAACATTAGCCAGCAGGGAGCAGAGTTCAACAGATAGCATAATATCCTACAACATATCAAGTCAAAAGTGAGAAAAAAAAAAAAAAAATATATATATATATATATATATATATATATATATAATTACTGAAACTACTAATAAAAATAAATTAAAAAATATATATATATATATATATATATAAATAAAAATACTGAAACTACTACTAATTAAAAAAAATATTAAAAATTAAAGAAAAATAGATAAAAATATATATATATAAAATAAAAAATACTGAAACTACTACTAATGAAAAAAAAGTTATAAAAAATTAAAAGAAAAATAGATAATAAAAAAAATAAAAATAAACTGAAACTACTACTAAAAAAATATATATCAAATTAAAAAAATATATATAAAATTGTTCTTTACAAGAACGGGTATTGTTCAAAATGAATGTGTAACTTAGAAGGTGTTTTTTTTAATCCACTTCAAATGTTGACTACTAGAGTTATGTTACTATAACCCAGCAATTTGACTCATGCAAACTTTGTTGTACTTGCGGTTCATGTTAACGATGTTGTCGTTCTTCTCCAGGCGAGAGCAAAGACCAGGTCGCCCACTCCGCTTCTGTGGAGCGCGTGTGCAAGAGAGGTTTCGAGGTGCTGTACATGACCGAGCCCATCGACGAGTACTGCGTCCAGCAGCTGAAGGACTTCGACGGCAAGTCTCTGGTGTCCGTCACCAAAGAGGGACTGGAGCTGCCGGAGGATGAGGACGAGAAGAAAAAGATGGAGGAAGACAAGGCCAAGTTTGAGAACCTCTGCAAGCTCATGAAGGAGATTCTGGACAAGAAAGTAGAGAAGGTATGTTTGCGAAACACAGTAATAAACAGGAAAGTAGCAGAACCAAAGATGAGACCAATTCGGTTCTAAAAACATTCAGCTCAAGGTGTAAATTAGTCTACGTCCACTTTAATGCTTTCAAAATTGTGTTATAAACAGGAGTCCTAGTCTGAGTTGCACAGATGGTGAGTTTACATAATGGACTTTTGCGCCGCTTGATGTGCTCGCATTACGCCTGCAGACTCAAATGTGTGAAACATGTTGGTTCTGGTTTTTGTGTGCTGATTTAACTAATAACTGTTCTGTTAGATGACCGATGCATTTGTGTTGAGTGACTAACAATGACCGCAACCCTGAGAATTCAACCAGAACGTGCCTTAGTGTAGTCCTCAACATGTGAAGTGGATCAAAACGTTTAATCAAAGTCTGATCCACTGTAGTTTACCTCTTCCTCACGCTGACGTCTGATCTTCCTCCAGGTCACCGTATCAGAACAGGCTCGATCTTTCCCCTGCTGTATCGTCACCAGCACTTACGGTTGGACGGCCAACATGGAGAGGATCATGAAGGCCCAGGCCCTGAGGGACAACTCCACCATGGGCTACATGATGGCAAAGAAACACCTGGAGATCAACCCCGATCATCCCATCATGGAGACCCTGAGGCAGAAGGCTGACGCTGATAAAAACGACAAAGCCGTGAAGGATCTGGTCATCCTCCTGTTTGAGACCGCGCTGCTGTCCTCTGGATTCTCATTGGACGATCCTCAGACACACTCAAACCGCATCTACAGAATGATCAAGCTGGGATTAGGTACGTTCAACTCGCATTTCGGTTTGGGTAAATGCAGAAGGCAATATCTGAAGGGGATCAAAACCTTTCAAAGTTATACAGGTGACGGTAACATTATACTTTTCAGTAACTCAACTTAAGGTGGAACTAATATGTTATATAGACTCATTACATGCAAAGTGAGATTTCAAGGCTTTATTTGTTATAACTTATGGCTTACAGATATGAAAACCCCAAATTAAAAATGATAAAATTGTGAAAAGCTAGGCTGTAAACCATGATCATCAAGATTATAACACGGGTTTTGTATGTAATGAGTCTATATAATATATTAGTTCCACCTTAAGTTGATTTACTGAAATTAACTTTTGCACAATATTCAAATTGCGTTTCACCCGTACACTAACTTTGTCTTAATGAAATTGTTTTGTCTTAGGACAACTTTAATGAAACTTATGTATATATATATATATATATATGTATATATATATATATATATATTTTTTTTTTCATCCACTTCAAATGTTGAGTACTGTGTTTACCCAAAGTTCTCCTAAAACAAGAACATGTATTGTTCAAAATTCATGTCTAGCTTTGATTTTAACTTTTTTGATCCACTCAATAATGAAGTTTTGTAACGAACCTTTTTGTCTGGTTTAGGTATTGATGAAGATGACGACGTTCCCGTGGAAGAGCCGACCTCAGCTCCCGCTCCTGAAGAAATCCCCCCTCTGGAAGGAGACGACGACGCCTCCCGCATGGAGGAAGTCGATTAAATCCCTTCGTCTGTAATTCCCCAGTCAATTTTCCGTAGTCATTCCGTAACATCTTCTCGTTCCCTTTGACCTGTAGAAGGTTAATCTGATTCTCCGTAATGATTCCTTAAAGTATGGAAATGTGTAACTAAAGCATACTGTCCACTTTTGCTCTGTTTTGAGCCGTTATGTACTTTTGTTTTTTTTACATATGTTCATGGATCAATGGGTTGCTGCAGTATTGTCTGAGCACAATAAGCACTGTGTTTCACTGATACTGAGTCCGCTGGCTGTGCTGGATTGAATCAAGCATGATTTCATTCTGCATGGAAGGGGAAAGACCTTTTGCCTGAGTACAGGCATGTGTTGTCTTGGTTTTCAGAAATTAAAATGCAAAGTGAAACCTGAATTTTTTTTGTCTTGCATTCATTTGGATTAAGCTTTCAACCAAATTAGAAAATTTGGGGGAAAAATTAAGTTAAAAATGATCTAAATTTGGTTCAAATGGCTATTCTGTTAATAAATCATGTTAAATGTATCAATTATGCATAATTAGCCTGGTTTTGCCAATTGGACTTTACTTTGGTAAAATAAACAAGGATTAAAATTACATTGAGATTTACAATCTTTTACAAGTTAGGCCTGGCCAAGAAGGCAGCACAGACGACACACTTACAGACAAGTAACAAACAGACAGGGATGTAAAGGAATATAAACAGGTAAAATGGGACATTCAATGAACTTTTATAAATGTTCCTTAGAAAAAAACTACTGTTGTGCATCATGAGACAGCACTGACATTGTTAAACTTAAAGGAGTAGTTCACTTTAAAAAAGAAACTTTTGCTGATAATTTACTCACCCCCATGTCATCCAAGATGTCCATGTCTTTCTTTCTTCAGTGGAAAAGAACTTAAGGTTTTTGATGAACACATTCCAGGATTTTCTCCATATAATGGACTTCAATGGGGTCCAAACGGCTCAAGATCCAAAAGACAGTTTCAGTGCAGCTTTAAATGATTCCAGAAGATGAATAAGGGTCTTATCTAGTAAAACGAGGTCTGACGGGCTTGAATCATTTTCATTTTGGGGAGAACTAACCCTTTAATTACTTAATTATCCATGCATGTACAGTAGAGGGCACTACTCAATCTAATATTTCAGCTGTGCTGCTATTCTGGATTACAGAAGAATATGATGCAGGAGAAGAAAGTTCTACACTTTGACAAATTAAATGTCGTTTAACTAGTCGTTTTTGCTTATTAGTAGCTTATGTTCTGCCCCTCACTCTCTCAACATGGAGGCAGGAGAGCAAGTCAATAAATGGGAAAACAAAGTTTATTTTAAAAATGTACTTAGATATTCTGTTAGTATTTTCTGTATTTGTGTCCTCCGTAAAACAAACGATAATGCACAGCTTGTCCACACAATGGGAGTGAATAGGGACTGAGGCCGTCGACCCCCAAAAATGATAAAAAGACACACTATAAAGTTAGTCCTATCATGTATATATCAAAGTCTTCAGGAGTCGTACAATAGCTATTAATTAGGAAAAGTGTCTCGTTATCCATGCACATTATACTGAAGCGTTTTTGTATTAAGAGCCTCGTTTTATTAAACATATGGTGTTTACGTCAAACCAACACGCACCGGAACAATGTTAGCATTATAAAGATTGACTAATTAGGTAAAATTAAGACAAAATGAGTCTACATGCCTATACGGAGCGCTTGGCTGTTTTTGATTTCCAGCAAATAAAATAAAAAATCAAGTTTCGATGATGAATATAGATATGTTGTTGTGTAAATGGAACAGCAGTTCTGCTCTTGTCCGCCAGGTGTCTCTGTTTGACCATCTCAGACTCTCCAGAAAGCGGCGCTATAGGGTTAAATCTGTTTTTGTGTTCAGTATTCAACCACAAAGTCAAACAATAGGAAATACCTTGCAAAAAGAAAAGGAAGTGGGTTTTAAGGCATAAAAATGATTTATTTCCATTATGATATTATTTTCATGAATTAAACACGTTTGTTAAATTCTCATGACGGTAGTAATCTAATATACACAAATGATTTTGTCCTAATTGTATTGAAATCTGCCTCTAGTCATAAAACCAAATAATACTACTAATGATGTATACTTACAGTTGTACTTTGAAAATGATCTTTACAATTTAAAAAGCATAACTCTTTGAATATATAACTTCTTGAACATAATGTCAATACAAATCAAACAGTAATAATGTTACTAAAAATATACAGTATATTCCAGTTTTGTGTGGGTTAAATTTGTGACAAAGAGAAGTGGACCTTACGGTAAATCCTGTCAGTAAAGGTTTTTACTTCAACCACTAGAAAAGGTTATCAGTGGTTTTAAAGTGCATTTATTGGAATTGGTCTGACCTGCTTTATTAATGATGAAAACAGTCAGAAATGAGTGTCTTCAAGACCATCGGTGTCTCTTTTTGCTCACATGTCATTAAGGAAACGTTTAACCTTTTCAGTTCTGCAGTGAGCAGTCCAAACACTCAGTCATTGCGTCTCGATTTCTTCTAAGTCACATGAGTTGCAGTAAAAAGGCCTCTCTGAGGAGGGGTGTATTCATTTCAGCACAGGTGACTCTGATAAAGGCTTCTGTCCGCGTGGGTGTCTTACTACGACGGTTCACTTCGAGTCATATTTAGAGTCAGAGAGGCTGAGTGTGTGGAGTGACCGCAGAGATACTGATCAACCTGGAAACTCAGATGCAACTGCACATCTTCATGCACAACATGCATGTCAGTCTGCAGGAACGGCCTGCTTTTAACAAGAGTCGAGCAGTCTTTGAACAAGAACACACTACTGACTGATTACTATTCATTTAACATGGATTTTACAAGCTAACCTGTAACCTATTATTTGTCCTACAAAATGCATTTGGAGATCTGTTTGGTGATGGAGTGAAGGATGGATGGATGGAGTGATGGATGGATGGATGGATGGTTGGAGTGATGGATGTGGATGGGTGGATGGAGTGATGGATGGTGGATGGAGTGATGGATGGGTGGATGGAGTGATGGATGGGTGGATGGAGTGATGGATGGGTGGATGTGATGGATGGATGGAGTGATGGATGGGTGGATGGAGTGATGGATGGGTGGATGGAGTGATGGATGGGTGGATGGAGTGATGGGTGGATGGGTGGATGGAGTGATGGGTGGATGGATGGATGGATGGATGGATGGAGTGATGGATGGGTGGATGGAGTGGATGGGATGGATGGAGTGATGGATGGGTGGATGGAGTGATGGATGGGTGGATGGAGTGATGGATGGGTGGATGGAGTATGGATGGATGGATGGAGTGATGGATGGGTGGATGGAGTGATGGATGGGTGGATGGAGTGATGGATGGGTGGATGGAGTGATGGATGGGTGGATGGAGTGATGGATGGGTGGAGTGATGGATAGAGTGATTGATGGATTGGTTGATGGATGGATGGAGTGATGGATGGATGGATGGATGGATGGATGGAGGGATGGGTGGATGGAGGGATGGATGGAGTGATGGATGGGTGGATGGAGTGATGGATGGGTGGATGGAGTGATGGATGGATTGGTGTGATGGATGGATGGAGTGATGGATGGATGGGTGGATGGAGTGATGGATGGATGGATGGAGTGATGGATGGAGTGATGGATGGATGGATGGATGGATGGAGTGATGGAGTGGATGGAGTGATGGATGGATGGATGGATGGATGGATGGAGTGATGGATGGATGGATGGGTGGATGAGTGATGGATGGAGTGATGGATGGATGGATGGATGGGATGGATGGAGTGATGGATGGATGGAGTGATGGAGAGATGGATGGATGGATGTAGTGATGGAGTGATGGATGGTGGATGGAGTGATGGATGGATATGGAGTAATGGATGGATGGATGGATGGGATGGGTGAATGGAGTGATGGATGGAGTGATGGATGGATGGATGGAGTGGATGGGTGGATGGAGTGATGGGTGGATGGAGTGATGGAGTGGATGGAGTGATGGGTGGATGGATGGGTGGATGGATGGATGGATGGAGTGGATGGATGGATGGATGGAGTGATGGATGGATGGAGTGATGGAGTGATGGATGGATGGATGGGTGGATGGAGTGATGGATGGATGGTAGTGATGGATGGAGTGATGGATGGATGGAGGGATGGGTGGATGGAGTGATGGATGAGATGGATGGATGGAGTGATGGATGGATGGATAGAGGATGGGTGGATGGAGTGATGGATGGAGTGATGGGTGGATGGAGTGATGGATGGAGGGATGGGTGGATGGATCGAGGGATGGGTGGATGGAGTGATGGATGGATGGATGGGTTGATGGATGGATGGAGGATGGATGGATGGATGGAGTGATGGATGGAGTGATGAGAGTGGATGGATGGATGGGATTGATGGATGGATGGGTTGATGGATGGATGGAGTGATGGATGGATGGATGGATGGAGGTGATGGATGGAGTGGATGGAGTGATGGATGGATGGAGTTGATGGATGGAGTGGATGGATGGATGGATGGATGGATGGTGATGGATGGAGTGATGGAGTGATGGATGGATAGAGTGATGGATGGATGGATGGATGGATGGATGGATGGATGGATGGATGGAGTGATGGATGGAGTGATGGAGTGATGGATGGATAGAGTGATGGATGGAGTGATGGATGGATGGGTGGATGGAGTGATGGATGGATGGGTGGATGGAGTGATGGATGGACAGATGGAGTGATTGATGCTCTTGAGTGATGCTCTTGATTTGCATGAGTAATGAAGGAACAGGAAAACAACAAATGTCACAGGATCAGAAGAGGTGTGTGTAGTGAGGAAACAGCAGACACACACTGACAGCATCAGACGCTCTAAAAGCTTTATCTCGATTACAGAGAGATCTGCCCACGTCCTCCAAATCACTGTACAACACTATCACACACACACACACACACACACACACACTTCCTCTCGACGTGTCCACAACACTGTGTTTTCCATGACGTGTGTGAAATCGAGGTCAGGTCATATGTGCATGTGTGTCACTGTCAACTTTCTGCGTTGGCATGAAGGTGGAGACGCGTGGCATGGATATTTACAGTGTCTGAGACACACACACACACACACACACTGTAAACATCAGTCCCTCTCTACACCACGCGTCTCCACCTTCATGCCAACGCAGAAAGATGACATATCTATTTATCTTATCTATAATCTACTGTCACCAAAACACGTCTGCGTTCGTCTCGCTGGTTATTTTGAGCACAAAGAATGATATCAAAGTTGATCAAGTCCTTAAATCCCAGAATATCAGTGGGAAACCACCTAGCAACCACCCAAACACCCTAGCAACCACATATCAACATGCTAAAACCACTTTAAAGCAACATTTTAGCGGTTATACACTGTTTTACTCCGATTATTATCACCCTATATTATGGGGAAACAAACATGTTTTTTTAACCTGTTTTAGGAGACCACCTAAATATTTATATAATTTTTATTTATTTATTTATTTGTCAGGGACAATGCAAACAAACATAGTGTCAAGACCAAGCATGTCACTGAAGTGTTGCATATAAAGTTTATAGCTATTGCTAATTTTCAACTCTTGTCCCTGGAAGGGCTTTTATACACAATAAAAATTTACATGATTAGCTATTTCAATAATAATAAAAAAATAATAATAATTAAAAAAAATAATAATGATAATACTAATATAAACATACCTACATATCATATACAACACTAATAATTAAATGTAGTTAAAAATGAGTACAGTTTTGGTTTATTTTTAACCAATTTAACCAATCTTAAAGTCCGACACATTAAATTAGAAACCTTTAAATAGCATAATAGAGGCACTTTAATGCATTAAAATACATTAAATGCATTAAATATAAAGGTTTTAAGTAAAATGTTACCATTTTCGACAAGAAAATACTCTTTCAGTCTATCTACCTCCAAATTTTGCATTTAATTCAATGCGTTACTTGCCGTTTGTGAAATTTATTAGCAATTTCGGAGTGAAAAAATTATTCTACACCACTTTTTCTTTTGGTGTATGAGACCAGACATGCGACACTGGCTGTGGTTTCGAGTGAACTCATTCATCTGATAAATTATGTAAAAAAAAAAAAAAAAAACACTGCTTTTTTTTTTTAAAAAGCACACTTTGATGAAATCATTTTTGAATACCTTTCCAGTGAATCACAGTTTCTCTTCGATTTTAATCTTTCTACTAGCAGTGATATTGAACTGTTACCGTCAGTGTTTACAAAAGATTATTCCTGCCTCGGTTAGACTATAACTCTTTATATGTCAACGCACCTCAGATATGCATCACACATTTGCAAATAGTTTAAAATGCGATGCTAAAATTGTATTGTATTTGACTTATCTAGCTTTTAACACAAGCTAGAGATTGAATTTGTGGTAACATTACTGTAACGGATGGATGATTGTAGCTTGCAGCGCAATATTATCAGAGACTTCATTAACACACAAACTAAAGAAACTCTTCATGACGTGTAAAATAACATGGAAGTGCTGATGACTTTAACACACAGATCATCATCGTCAGAGCAGAACAAAAAATGAGGAAAGCGAGGATGTAAGTTAACACAAATCTGAGACAGTTTGGTCATGTGATCAAATTAATTTAATCTAATGTATATATAAACAAAGTTAATAAGACCTTCACATTCCTTCACTTTAAAAGGCAGGAGACGACACACATTTATGTGAGTGATCAGACTGACAGATTAAGACCTCAATAACATTCAGCTTTACAAGAAATTCACATTCATATTACAGAAAGCACTGGTGAATCTCACAGAACAAGTTCAGGTCATATTTCACCCCAAAACCAAAACCAGACATTATATTTTCCCTAAAAAAAGTATTATTTTTCTCATTAATGGGAGAAATCTGCTTAATTGTCATGAAAAATTTACTGTAATGTAGATTTTAGTACATTAACTGACTGTTTTAGTTCAAATGATTATTTTTTAATAAATAATAAATATTACATTAATTTTTTGTTGATTTAATTCACATGTGAATGAGAATCATGGAAGATTAATTAAAAAATAATAAAAGGTAATTGTGATTTTTTATTAATTCTTACTATAACTTGCAATTGTGAGTTTTTCCATACTTTTTATTGCCCAGAATTGTAAGATTAAAATTACTTTTTTTATTCCATAGCAGAAACAAGCGGGGGAAATACACATTACACTGAAAAATGCTGCGTCGTTTTAACCCAATTTTGGGTCAAATATGGAAAAATTCAAAGGTTGGGTTAAAAATGTAATTAAAAAGTTATGGCTTTTAATGGCTGGGTTTGTCCATATTTGACCCAAAATTTGTGTTTGGTAAATGTCATGAAATGTCATAATGCAAAAAACTCTTGATCCTAAAATAAACTACATTTGGTTTATAAATAATCTATTTTTCTTTGCATGAAATGGGACCTGTTTTCATGAGGTTCACCTACTGCCTTACTAATCAATATGCAAATATACTAATATGAAAATAATTATCAACAGAATGATAAAAAACAGGAACAGTTAAAGTTTCATTAACATTATTTAACATGAACTAACAATAACAAATACTTTTAAAGCATTTATTAATCTTAGTTTCAGCAATACATTATTGAAATCAAAAGTTGTATCTGTTATTATTTAATGGACCTATTTTAACATGAATTAACAATAAGTTGTAATTGTATTAATAAACATTAAGAAGAAGAATAAATACTGTATTGCTCATTGTTAGTGTTTGGTAAAGTCTTGTTAACTAATGGGACATTCTTGTTTAGTTCCAGCCTCTTTTAGTTTAGTTTTATCCCTGGTTAGTGTTTAAAAATAAGTCTGTTACATGCAAATGGACGTGCTGGATGGATAGCAGTGAGATTTCACCTCAATATTTTGGTAAACATAAGCATATTTAGCTTAAAGAGGTAAAACCGTAAAACTCATAATATATTCTGTCTGGCGTACGAATGACAAATCTAAACAATTCTGGGTTGTTTGAACCCAAATTTGGGTCAGAATATGGACAAACCCAAATGTTGGGTTAAAAATTTAATTTCAAATTTTATCCCAACTTCAACTTTCACTTTCAGCTATACATTTTTTAATTGCATTTTTAACCCAACATTTGGGTTAGTATATATTTGACCCAAATTTGGGTTGAGAGTGTGCACTCTAAACATGCTGGGTTGTTTAAACCCAACTTTGGGTCAAATATGGACAAACCCAAAAGTTGGGTTAAAAATGTAATCAAAAAATGTAACCCAATGGTTGGGTTTGTCCATATTTGACCCAAAGTTGGGTTAAAACAACCCAGCATTTTTAGACTATGACGAAATCATGACAAATCAAATTGTGCTGTTGCTTTTAGCGCCACATAAAATTTGATCCAGGAATGCTTAAAAGAATAATAAGAAGGCAGATTATTATTGCACATGCAAAAAAAAAAAAAAAAAAAAAAAGTTTAACCCACTAAAAAGACCAAGTATGATTCTAAGGTTATTTTCCTAAGAAGAACCTCCAGTATAATAGAAAAAGGTTATATTTGTTCCAACATTATAAATAAAACGGTTGTCATTAGTATTGTGAAGCAAAACTGTTCAAATGACCAAACCCTCAAAATAAACACGTGTGAACCGTATCACACTGTCAAACTGGATTGGTGTCATTTCTTCAGCGTCTTATCACCGCTGCGCATATTTTAATGGTAGATAATTAATAGAAATATAAAGTGTGGAACTTCCCTTTCCGAACTCTTAAGTCACATGACATGTTCTTCCTCATCTGACCAGAAGAACCGTCACACAATCCTGTTCCACAACAAAATAAATCATCATTATTCACCCTCGTGTCTCTCAACTCTGTGCATGGAACAGCAAACGAAGGCAGAATAGTCATGCTTTATTTCCAGACAGTGAAAGCATGTAACGACCGGGTGTAAAAGACAGCCATTAGTGATAGTTACTTTATGAAAAGAAATACGGGTTTGGTGCGACATGAGGGAAAATAAATGACGATTTCAGTGCATAGATGAACATCGAAAAAGTTCATTTATTTCAGTAATTCAACTTTAAAGGTGAAACCAGGGTGAAACTAATATATTATATGGACTCATTACATGCAACACTTTGCATGTAATGAGTCTATATAATAAATGAGATATTTCAAGCATTTATTTGTTATAATTTTGAGCTTATGAAAACCCCAAATTCAATAGAATATTGAGAAAAGCTTTTCATATCTGTAAGCCATAATTACGGCCCTATAATTTCTGCGATCACGGAATAAAAAGCACACTCTTTTTACAACTAAACTAACAGTAAAGGGTAAAAAAAAAAGAAATCCCAAAAATTTAAACGAAAAAAAAATGGAATTTGCAAAAATTAAAACGGAAAAAACGGAATTTGGCAAAAAATAAAATGGAATTTGGAAAAAAAAATGGATTTTATAGGGCCCTACATAATCAACATTATAACAAATAAAGGCTTGAAATATCACTTTGCATGTAATGAGTCGATATAATATATTAGTTTCAGCTTTTACGTTGAATTACTGAAATAAATGAACTTTTGCACAATATTCTAATTTTTTGAGTTTCACCTGTATAATGTCATACGGGTGTGTGTTGTTAAACTGCACGAAAAACACACCTGACCCTGTCCGTCTTCACACACTCACACCTGATGCGTGGAGGATTCTTAAAAATCACTTTCGTTCAACAACAAATCAAGTCTCGTTTCAGAGAGAATCTCACAAAACCGGTCCAGTACCGGTTCAGCTTATAATTAACCGCAAAATCAGAAGAAAAATAAACACAATAAAGCCTATTTTTAAGACTATTATGTTTTTTTTGCAGTGTACAAAATATAAATAATACGTTATTAAATTGTACAGTATGATTGCATGTGTGCATCATGATAGTATTTGTTGCATTGTAATAATCAAGTTCGAAATCGATTGTCATTTAGGAATAAGATCACGTGAGTGTTTGTGATCTTTTAACTATGAATCGTGCAGCTCTAGCACTAATAATGCGTTTTTTGTTGTTTTTTTACAATAATAAGAATAAGGACTTGATTGCAGTGAGAGGTTTACAAAACACGAGCGAACCTCTTTACATTCAATTTTATTATTCTGGTAACATGCTAAGAGGCGTGTTTATTTGTACCGCCAGTCCACACATAACCCAAAGCATTGCACAAATGATACAGTAGTGTGTTACTGTGTTTTAATCCACGTATGTTAAATGTAAAACATTTCTACGAAAACATTGTTTATTATTCTGCGGCCGTGATGAACATACTGCAATCGGACTTAAAGTTTACTGTAAAGTTGTATTTAAAAGACAACATGCACACTTCTGTTGGAGCAGTAATAATGTGAAAGTGTTTACTGCGCTTAAAATCGAAGTATACCATGCGATTATGGTTACTACGATTATGAGCTTAATCTCGTTAGTTTGATCAAAGTATTGAGTGTGCATGTTTAATCACGATATTGCCAAAATCACATTATGAGTGTGCATGTAAAACGGACGTAGTCATTGAGGATGTTCAGTTTTATGATTCCTCGGTTGTATTTCACACAAAATATTAATATTGCATCATAGTATTATGTGAATAGAGTGAAAAATGTTGTATAAATAATAATAAAATATTTTTAAAAAACAAAAATTATAAAAAATATTTGGGGCTGTCAAATTGATAAATCGCATCTAACAAAAGTTTTTGTCGATATAATATGTATATCTGTGTATATATTAGGGCTGTGCAAAGATTAATTGAATCCAAAATAAAAGCTTGTGTGTGCTGTGTATAATTATTTTGTATATATAAATACACACACATGCATGTATATATTTAAGAAAATGTGTTAATCTATATTATATATAAATATTTTTTATATGAATATGTATTTATATATATACACAGTATTTACGTGCAAATAATTCTTAAATATATACATGCATGCATATGTATTTATATATATAAAAATAATTATACGCAGTACACACACATATTATGTAAACACAAACTTTTATTTTGGATGCGATTAATCGCAATTAATTTTCTGAAAATTAATTGCGATTAATCGCATCCAAAATAAAAGTTTGTGTTTACATAATATATTTGTGTGTACTGCGTATAATTATTTTGTATATATAAATATACAAACATGCATGTATATATTGTGTGTATATTTATACATAATTTATATTTTATATAAATATTAACATTTTATATATAAATGACACATTTTTCTTAAATATATACATGTATGTGTGTGTATTTATATAAACAAAATAATTATACGTAGTCACATACACATATATTATGTAGACACAAATTTGGATGCGATTAATCGCAATTAATCGTTTCCCAGCACTTCCCAGCACATATATATATATATATATATATTATACATTATACATACATACATACACATATTAATATTGCATCATAGTATTCTGTCAATAGAGTGAAAAATATTGTAAAAATATTAATAAAATATTAAATAAAACAAAAATATAAAAAATATTTGGGGCTGACAAATCGATTAATCGCATCTAACAAAAGTTTTTGTTGATATATGTATATCTGTGTATATATTAGGGCTGTGCAAAGATTAATTGAATCCAAAATAAAAGCTTGCGTTTACATAATATATGTGTGTGTGCTGTATATAATTATTTTTGTATATATAAATACACACATGCATGTATATATTTTAAAAAGTGTTAATCTATATTATATATAAATATTTAATATATGAATATGTATATATATATATATATATATATATATATATAATATATATATATATATATATATATATATATATATATATATATGTATATATATATATATATATATATATATATATATACACACAGTATTTACATGCAAATAATTCTTAAATATATACATGCATGCATATGTATTTACATATAAAAAATTATACACAGTAGACACACACATTATGTTAACAAAAACTTTTATTTTGGATGCGATTAATCACAATTAATTTTTGCACAGCGCTACTCATATATATATATATTAGTGCTGTAACGATTAATCGTGATTAATCGCATTTAAAATAAAAGTTTGTGTTTGCATAATATATGCATGTATACTGCGTATAATTATTTTGTATATATAAATACACACACATGTGATTTTTATATATGAAATGTTAATATTTATATATATTTTGGATGCGATTAATCGTGATTAATCGTTGCCCAGCACTAATTATATATATATATATATATATATATATATATATATATATATATATATATATTATACATTATACATACACATACGCATATATTATATAGATAATAACTTAAGATGCGATTAATCGAGTTGCTAGCACTATAAAATAAACTAACAATAATAATAATAATTCAAAAGGATTTGGACAGAAAATGTGAAAGTAAAAAAAGGTAACGTTTCTTAAAAAAAGCCAATACTTGTGTGTTTATTACATTTTATTATTTCCTATTTGTTTTTGTAGTGAAATATGACCCAGATATAATGAGAATAGACAGGGGAAGTAGACAAGTGGCACAGACACATCTCTACCGCATCTCGTACTCCTCTCTCCAACGACTTCTTACAGCAAACTTTAAATAGAAAATCGAACGTATTTCAGTACCAAATTACAAAGATATCAAAGGCCCAGCACAGAAAGTCTGCGTTCATAAACGCGCGCGTGCCGAGCCCAAACTCCCTTTTGAGATGCAGCGTAATCCCTTTCTGTACCTTCTGACCATACGAAATACAAACCCACAGTTTTGCAGCAAACAATAAAGACGAGCTTAAACCACGAAAATGTGGCATCCGTATCGCGACTAGACCTTCTGAACAGGCGTCGCGCCGCGCGTTTGCTGCTCTTCTTCATGCGACTGCGAGCGTAAACGCGGAGGAAGAGCGCGAGGAAGACGACAGCCATGCCGAAGCCGCCGACTATGGTGACGGCGTGACCGTAAAGAAAGCAAGACAGGAGGATCGCGAAAGCCTGTCGTAGAGTCATGATGATGGTGAAGATGGCGGCGCCGAATTGCGCGATGGTGTAGAAGATAAAAAGCTGGCCACACGCGGAGCACACGGACAGCAAGACGGCGTGGAAAGCGAACTCGGAGTGGCGCGACATGAACGCGAGCGAGTCGAAGAAGGCGCCCTGTTCCAGCAGAGAGCCCACCGTGAAGAGGCAGGAGAACAGATTCACGCCGAACATCATCTGCACCGACGACATCTTGTGCTTGAAGAGGTTGTCCTGCCAGTTGGAGGTGAAGCTGTCGAACACGATGTATCCGCGAGGATGATGACGCCGGAGAAGGTGGTGACGGTGGACAGGTGTTTACCGGTGGAGCTGGAGAGCAGGAACATGCTAACGCCCACCGAGATTAGCACCGCCGTGAAGTATTCCCAGTACTCGTAGCTCTTACGCGAGACGATCTTGCCCATCAGCATCACGGGGATCACCTTAGAGGCCTTGGCCAACACCTGTGACGAATAGGAGCACATTTGGCAGTCAATCACACGCTGAAAGTTTCCATCGACACGCTTCTTTATCCGAATTTAAAGGACTTTTGCTGATAATTCACTCTCCCCCATGTCATCCAAGATGTCCATGTCTTTCTTTCTTCAGTTGAAAAGAAATGAAGGTTTTTGATGAAAACATTCCAGGATTTTCTCCTTATAATGGACTTCAAATGGGGTCCAAACAGTTTCAAGGTCCAAATGAGAGTTTCAGTGCAGCTTCAAAGGGCTTTCAAACGACATGCAGGACTGTATCGAATAAGGGTCTTATCAAGCGAAAACTATCGATCATTTAATAAATAAATAAAAAGTTGAAGTTTTATAAGCTCAAAAGCTCGCTTTGCTGCTTGTTCTGTGATGCACGTTCATTACTCCGTTCTTCAAAATTAACTAATCTTTTTTTTTAGTCATTTCGTTGATTTTGTTCATTGAATCAACCAAATGATTCAAAAAGATTCATTTGTTCTGATGAACGAGTTCGAACTGGAGATTCACGACGCGCATCACAGAACAGAGCAAGGTGAGCATTTGAGCTTATAAAACTTAAACTTTTTATTTATGTTTGAAATGATCGATCGTTTCGCTAGATAAGACCCTTATTCATCATCTGGTGTCGTTTAAAGCCCTTTGAAGCTGCACTGAAACTCTCATTTGAAGACCTCTTCAAGTCCATTATATGGAGAAAATCCTGGAATGTTTTCAATGTTTTTCAACTAAAGAAAGAAAGACGTGGACATCTTGGATGACGTGGGGGTGAGTAATAGCCTAGAAATCTAGACGCACCCTAGCGGCAGCAAATTATTTTGCCACAAAGTGTGGTCTAGCAACTCTCCGTTGACTTTCGTTGTGGAAAAACCAAACTCTGGTCCGGCCAATCACATCGTGTATAGAGTTGGTGGGCGGGCTTAACAATGACAGCAGAGTTGTGACGGTTCTACGTCGTGATTTCCATTGGTGATTTCCCTGCTACTTAAAAACAAACAAGATGCAGCTGGCGAACAGCGGTCTTTCGATTCGGCTTTGGCCGCGACTCGGATGACTTGGAGTTAAGAGATTGTCACTTGAGTCATTCTTAAAAAGGAAGATGTGTTCGGAGTTTTGACGACCGGATACGGCAAAAGTTTAATATATCAACTTGCTCCGCTGGAGGGAAAACGCATTGGACTCATCCACAGCCATTCGTTGCTCTGGTTGGTTAGCGCTATCCTATGGCGTGCAGAGGGATATTGAAAGACAACCTTTTATCCTGCCCCTCGGATTAAGGTATGACAATTGAGAGTTCCCAGACCTAACATCCTGATGTAGGTCTGGCATGTGCCAGGCTAGGTGAGTAAATTACCAGCAAAAGTTTTTTTTTTCAGCATGACGTGAGGTTTTTATTTTTGAACGCGCGGAAATCTTGCACTCGGTCTGCTCATTTCCCCAGAATGCAGTGCTGTACCTGTGTGGGAAAGCTGATGTATTTGAGCGCCTCGTACTGGCACCAGCTGCTGAGGATGTTGGACAGCGAAGCGAAGGAGTACTTGTACATGGGCACCCCGTGGCGGGGCTGTTTGAACAGGACACACCACAGGCCAGACACCGTCAAGGCCAGGATTCGGTTCATGAACACCAGAAACTGGGAATCTTTGAAGCGCTCGCCGCTGCCTTCGGCCTCTGTGGCGCCATATGAACGCGTCATCACTCGCTCCTGAAGAACGCCCCACGTCAGGTATGACGCCTGGATGATGCACAAAACATATTACACTCCGAGAGCGCTCCACAATATGTGTTTGATTATACCATCAGGATGCTCAAATTGATTAAAGGTAAATGCACGCTTTTAAACAGCTTATGTACAATCACTGCTCTTAACTAATGCGCCGCTGCATTGTAACACACACTCACACACAGAAATAGTAGCGCATGCATCAAACGCAGATCATTCAATAGTGCAGAAATGTAAACACTGTTCAGTGATTTATAAATAAAATAACTTAGAAACTCAGGGATGGCTCCATACCACAATTTTGGCTTCTGTATCAGATACTAGAACATAATGCTAAAATCGATACCACAGTCTGAAAAAAAAAGTCTCAATTTAAGTGAATTCGAAACAATGTTATTAAACACTGCTTCAAACTCTCCACTATGTGCAAAGAAAAGTATCAAAAAAACAAAAACGTATCAATGTAAAAAATAAATAAATTCAATCAAGGAACATAAAAAACAAGCAAAAAATTTTACAATTAAAATAGGTTAATTATCTATAATAGATTAACATATAATAATAATCAAATAATGAAATTACATGTAAACCAGCTGTCATGCATCAACAGAATTATCAACATTTATAGCATTTAATCATCTTGGTTTGGTTACTGTTTGGTTTGTGTATGGGTTCATATTATGCATATAATACATTGCATAAATTAATGTTAATATGCTAAACATGTATTATTATATTACATTTTTATGTCATTTTATTACTGATTGATCTAGATTAATAAATGCTATATTGTTAGGCCAGGGAGGGTACCAAATGACTAGTGTTGACAAATAATGTAGGTTAATTGTAATATTAGTAATATGAATCTCTCTCTCTCTCTCTCTGCCACAGTGGCAGTAATATGCCATTTGTTTTACTAACACTAGAAGAGTTCAGATGCAAAAGCCTCTAAGTGCCATTTGAAATGTTCTTCTAAAATGATCATTTTTATCAAGCTTTTATATTTAAGTTCAGTAATTTCACTTAAATGGCAATGAAGATTACCTATTAATTGTCATTTAAGTGAAATTACTGAACTTAAATATACAAGCTTGATAAAAATGGTCATTTTAGAAGAAAATTTCAAATGGCATTTAGAGGCTTTTGCATCTGAACTCTTCACTTGTATTCTTTATTCATTGAAATTAAATTAATATGTTTGTTTGTTTGAAAGTGCAAAAATTACGAGACCGGCTAAACTGAATTGGTTCTAGCGTGTCATGCAAGAAGATTTGAGCTTTCGTGTTTACTTGATAAGCTCTTATGTATGTGTGCTGTTCAGTGTTCAATAAAAGTCTAAATTAAATCGGTTGAATGATAAACTCACCCGTCGATCTCTGAATTCTTTGAACAAGTCAGGATGAGCAACTGACGAGCGCGTCGGCAGATTTGATGCTGTTTCCTCCCATGGCAACACTTTATTGAAAGCAACGTTTGCAGAGTGGTCTGTTTCTTTACTATTCTCATTACTTTAGTAGGCAAACTAACGCCTTATTTCACTCAAACTGCTCTCTATTTATTGATTTAGGGCGTGTAGAAATTCGAATGAGTTTCCGTTTAATCCACCGTGTTCCGCCGTCAGCGTTGTCCGGATTCGCGTGACCCGCATCAGTTTAGGTAGCGCTGCTGTTTCGAAGTTAAAACCATCATTATCATCAAATATGATATTGTACCTAAGGCCCTATAAAATCTGTTTTATTTTTGCCCAAATTCCATTTTATTTTTTCCCAAATTCCGTTTTAATTTTCGCAAATTCCGTTTTTTCCGTTTTAATTTTTGGGAATTCATTTTTTTACCCTTTACTGTTATTTTAGTTGTAAAAAGAGTGTGCTTTTTATTCCGTGATCACAGAAATTATAGGGCCCTATGTACCGTTTGAAATATATTAAATACCTGTATTTTTGCATTACCGGTATACCGCGCATCCCTATTAGAAACTGAAAAGTTCTAGCATTTACTTCTTAGTAACTAAAACCCACAGCTTCACTATTAGTATAGAAGGTATTTGCCAGGTAGAATTAATTCACACACAATCGCTCTCTCACACTTATAGTTTCATTTAAATGTAATCTTTACTGTGCTACTTTATCTGGATCTGATTTAGAAGAAGCAGAAATCAGTGAGAAATGAACTGATAAATAAGCGGTTATGTCATGTGACTTGGCTCGAGGTTCAGGCTTATTTGCTCATTAATGATGTCATCAGCGACTGGTCGAACGTCGACTTTCATCACATAAATGTCGCCTTAAAAAATCTGAAGTCTTTCAGATTTCATTTAGTGTGTGTGTGTGAGTGTGTAACCCCTATTATGCACAATTGCACATAGTTAAAGGGGCAACTGATTAGGATTTCACTTTTCTAACTTAAGTTTAGTGTGCATTGTTGCTTTTTGAGCGTAAACAACATCTGCAAACACTCAGTTCAAAGCAAAGGGAGATATTTTCTTTTTAAGGACTACAACAAACGGCTGGTAGGAACTACAATGAGCTTTCTTACGGGTTAGTGACATCACTAACCCTTAAATTTACATAAACCCCGCCCCGGGACACGATTTATAGATGATCAAGACAGAGTATGCTAATCAATGACTAGATGATAACTACACATTAGCTTCATATATTCATCAACTAACGTGTTGTCACTTCTTGAGCCTCTCCAGCTTTGTCTGACTCCAGTGGGAATGAACATAAAAAAAGGCTAAAAGTTTTTGAAATTTTCAGTGCATGTCTGTGTGAAGTAATCAGAGCTGCTAACACACGCACAACTTCACATACAAACTCTGGTGACATCAGAGTTTTGTTTTATTTTATATCTTGTGAAACGGGCATTATACCACCCCTTTAACCCTTTACCTGTCACCCCCCTTTTGATAATTGACATTAAAACGCACTATACAAACTTAAATGGTTGTAATTCAAGAATGCTTTAGAATATATACACAAGTTTGGTCTTGTTTTAAAGAAAACAATCAGCAGATTATTACTGAAGTGAAAGCACTTAAAAAATTCAAGTATGAAAAAGTTATGGAAATTATAATTTACAGTAAATAAAATATACTTTATTAATATATTTTTTTAATATAAAATAAATATTTTACAAAATATTTTTTACTATAAAATTACTATAAAATGAAAGCTAAATATCTAACCAAGTTGTGTTCCAAATTTAAAGTTGATATCACAAAAATTGAAGTTCCCATGAGATTTTGTTTAGGCGTTATACCAAAAATAGCCACCGGGTGCCATTGAATTCCATTGAATTTAATTGTATGCATTCTGCCATAACAAATTAATAAATTTCTATCCAAATATCACTTCTGTCACTAAATATGGAACCTTGAGACTCAGACCTTTCTGACAATATGTGTTTTGTCAAGATTAGAAAAGGTTTTGATAATAAATTATGAAAGATGATGCGCAAAAGGGGAGGGGCCTAATAAAAAAAAAACGTTTCGATGGTAACACAACGTCTAATTTCAAAACGGTTTTCACAGGATGAATTCTGAGTTCGTAAGCTTTCAAACGATACCTAATTTATGATAACTACTAAAATATGTAATATAATAATAATAAAAAAATGATTTTTATTTATATAATATATTATACTTTTTAGAGGACTTCTTAAACTTACTTTTAAAAATATAATTTTATATTTTTTTTATTGACAAAAACTAGATTATGTTTTATTATGAACTTTTTGCACTAAAAACCAAAGTTTCAATTATTAAAAGTGAGTGCGTCGACTTTTTGTGACAAAGGTCAGAAACTCCTGTAATGACGTCGATTTTTTTTGAGGCGCACTCTTGTCATAAATTCATATATTACTGTTCATTCTTAATTTGTAAGAAAAAAACAGCACTAAAATATCTATTTAGGAGTCTTAGACCTTTCCAATGATATATAGTTTGTTATGACTAGATTAGGATTTACGAGTAATATAGTGAAGTAAACTAAGGTTGCCCGTATACGGGCAAGTGACAGTTAAGGGGTTAAGTTATTCAGTGTGGCGTAAATTGCCATGGGACCTTACCTGCAGTCCAGCAGCACAGAAGATCAGTCTGACGGCCTGTCGAACTGACGAACTGGACTCAGACTCGTTTCTGGACGCGTCGAAACATCATCCAGCAGTCCAGTTTTAGTTTCATTCCCAAACACACACGTCTTTATGAGAGGAAAACAAAGCCCACGGCCTACAAAAACATGAGCAGTGTTTAAAATCAGGTTTATCAAGTACATTCTGCAAACAGTCATGCATACATCAAATTATCTAGATTACTGAAAGCTATGTTGAAATACAAATGTAACATGCTAATGAAAACCAAAATATGATTATTTTGGTGCAAGTAAATTATAAGTGGGAAAAATACAAAATGTGGTAACACTTTGCAATAAGGTCCTATTTGTTCAAGCATGAAATAAAATGGTGTTTTTTTATCTTGGATGACATGGGAGAGAGTAATCAGTGAACTAATCCTTTAACTCAACCAGGCCCGCCCCTTTTATTGTATGTATGAATTATTTAAATGAGGAATATTGTGTTTACAAATGGAACCTTGTACTAAAGTAATGCCAACTTGTTTTTACAAAAATGCAGTACATGACTACACAAGAACGAAACAATTGAGAAACTCAAACGAACCAGTTTCTAGATAATTGACTCGTTTGAAGTAGCTGATTAGGAAATATCCAGGGATGATGATGGTGGCGTATCCCAGAACATTGAGGAACAAGCGGAAGAGCCACACGTCCTGCCAGCCGCCCAGCAGAGACACATCTTCAGCATCCGCTCGCACTGTCGGCAGGACACACAGCGCCGCACACACACACACAAACTGAAGGGAAGAGAGGAGGAGAAGATTAGGAACAAAATGATATTTATTTTTATGTATTTCCTCTTGAAGACAGGATGCATTTGTGTAAGAAAAATATCCATATTTAAATCTTTATAAAAGTAAAATAATTCGCTTCTGGCAAACGAACATATGGATTCGAACTTAAAGGGACAGTTCACCCAAAAAAGAAAACTTTTCGCCCTTGTGTTGTTCAACCCTGTAAGACTTTCGAAACATGAATTAAGATATTAATGATAAAATCTGAGCGCTGTCTCACTCCTCCATAGGCTTCTATTGTAATTGAAACCTGTTGGCCCAGAAAGTTATTAAAGACATCATTAAAATAGTCCTTTATTAATCCCCCAGAGCCTGTGGAACACTTTTATGATGGATAGGTGTGCTTTTGTGATGATAGATGCACTTTAATAATGATAGATGCACTTTTATGATGGATGGGTGCACTTTCATAACTATAGATGCTCTTTTATGATGGACAGATGCTCTTTTATGATGGATAGATGCACTTTTATGATGGAGATGCACTTTTATAATGATAGATGCACTTCTATGATGGACAGATGCGCTTTCACGATGGATAGATTCTCTTTTATGATGGACAGATGGACTTTTACGATGGATAGATGGACTTTAATAATGATAGATGCACTTTTATGATGGACAGATGCGCTTTTGTGATGGATAGATGCACTTTAATAATGATAGATGCACTTTTATGATGGACACATGCACTTTTGTGATGGGATAGACGCACTTTTATGATGGACAGATGCTCTTTTATAATGGCTAGAAGCACTTTTATGATGGACAAATGCACTTTTATAATGGAAAGATGCACTTTTACGATGGATGAATGCGCTTTTATGGTGGATAGATGCACTTTTATGATGGATAGATGCGCTTTTATGATGGATGCACTTTTATGGATGGATAGATGCACTTTTATCATGGATGTGACGCGCTTTGATGGAAAACAGAAAACTTCAAAACATAAACAGCCATTCACTCCCATTATAAAGCCTGGAAAAGCCAGAACATTTTTATATATAACTCTTAATGATTTTTGAGGATTTGTTTGAAAGAAAAAAGTCATATACACCTAGGATGGCTTAAGGGTGAGTAAAACATGGGGCTAATTTTCATTTTTGAAAGACATGAGTCTGCAAGAACACCGAAACCTCACATATCTGCAAACAAATCTGGTCGAAATGCAACACGGGAATCTTTTTGAAAAGAAATCAAGTGTTACTTTTCTCCATAACTTTGTGTGTGTGTGTCTTGGGGGCATTTCTGGATGTCCCATGAGTCTGATCCCAGTCCAACAGAAGGTCTTTGTGCACAGAGCTGGACTGCAGGATCGACACACACACTCTATTCAAACCCGCAGTGTTACCTGACACCACAGATTACTGCACGATTAGAAGAACTGGATGAACGCGTCATTACAGACGGGAACCGTCCCAGTGTAAATTCAGAGCATTATAATGAAGAGGCTCCATAAATGTGTTTATGCTAAGAGTCTCTGAAAGAATACAGTCAATAAACCGTTTCCAAACCTTCTGATCTGTGAATTTCGATTTTAGAATAACAATTTCTAACGGATTAAATCAATAGCATACAGTACCGCTCAAAAGTTTGGTTAAAGTTATCACAGATTCCACACAAAATATTATCAGCTCAAATATTTCCATTATTGATAATAAATCACCATATTATACTGACTTCTGAAGGATCCTGAAGACTAATGATGCTGAAAATTCAGCTTTCCATCACAAAAATAAATTATATTTTAAGTATCTTAAAAAGGAAAATGTTTATTTTAAATTGTAATAATATTCCTGCTTTTTCTGCATTTTTGAACAAATAAATGCAGGCTTGAAGAGCATAAAACACATATTTCAAAAATATTAAAATAAATGTTTCCAAACTTTTGACCAGAACTTATGCATGTATGTATGCATGTATGTGTAATATATATATATATATATATATATATATATATATATATATATATATATATATATATATACACACACACACACACACACACACACAACTGGAATACGCTCATCAATGCTGCATTTATTTGAGCCAAAATTTAGTAAAACAGTAATTTTGTAAAATATTCTTAAGATTTAAAATAACTGTTGTCTTCAAATAAAATGTATTCCTGTGACTCTGTATTTTCAGCATCATTACTCCAGTCTTCAGTGTCACATGATCCTTCAGAGATCACTCTAATATGATGATTTGATACTCGATCTTAGGGCCCAAGCCCTGAAAGGGCGCAGAGCCTATTTTTTTTATTTATTTTTTTTTTTTTTTTTTCAGGCCCAAGCCCTGAAAGGGCGCAGAGCCCTATTGTTTTCCTTCCGATTATTTTTTTTTTTTTTTTTTTTTTTTTTTTTTTTTTCTTTTTCTAGCGACTATTCGGGCACTTTTGGGGCCCTTAACATGCTCGAAAACTCTTGAAACTTTGCACACGGGTCAGAACCCGGCCATCAGAGCCGGGCTGAAGCTGGTACCCGGGCGTGGCAGGCGGCTCGTCAGCGCCCCCTGGAATGGGGTCCGAACACCTGGTCCATAACTCAAACACACTTGCATGTAATAATATGAAACTCGGTACACATGTCGATAGCAGAATTTCATCTATACCTCGCGTTCTTGCTTTTTACCCCAGCCCAACAGGAAGTCGGCTATTGAGGTTTTTTTGTAAAACACACGCAATGAACTTTTAAATACTCCTCCTAGAGCTCTGATCCAAATTCGAAACTCGGTCAGCGTAGAAGTCAAGACATTGAGGATGAAAGTTTGTGTGGGGATTTTTGATATCTCGAACGGTTTGGCCGTCGCGGGAAACGAAACTATGGCGAGAAACGTGAAACAGGAAGTGTGTCATAACTTCAGCATACATTAACTGATCTGGATGAAACTTCAGCAGTGCGTTCGCTGTAAGAGGACGATCACATGGATGTGACTATTGTGAGTCAAAGTTATAGCGCCACCAACTGGCAGCAGGAAGTGTGTCACTTTCAAAATGCTTTGAAATCACCCTCTTATTTTTACCCGATTTGCTTCAAACTTCATCTGTATAATGTACATACACGGCAGATGAAGACCTATGAATGGATTCTTGATATCTTTGAAACTGTTGCCGTGGCGACGCATCAAACTTTACCATTCTTTTAGGATGCATTCTTTTTAGGATTCGAACATTTGTCCATAAATCGAAACACACGTGCATGGATTAATATGAAACTCGGTACACTCATAGATCACATCAGGCCAAACAACTTTCGTGCTCTAAGTTTTACGACAGTTCAAACGGAAGTCGGGAATTATGTTTTTTTTTTTTAAATAATTGTCCTAGAAAAACATTCAAATTACAACCCATGCTGTTACCAATCACCACCAAACTCGGTGTGCATGAAGTCAAGACATTGAGGATGCTATATTCCGGACGGATTTTTGATATCTCGAACGGTTTGGCCGTGTCGCGGATTTTTTTGACTAAAAAAGGACACATAAAGTGTGTTATAACTTGGTTAGTTTTACTGACAGTTACAAAACTTGCCGTGTATATTGTTCTATTCAAGCCAAACAACTTTCTAATTAACAATAATAAGCTCAAACCCACAGAAAGTCAGATATTGTAGTTTGAATATGATCATGCTCTTTCTGAGCCTAGGCCTGTCACACAGTCTGTGTCGTGTGTGATTGAGTCTCTTGACACACAGTCTCTGTGTGTGTGTGTGTAGGGGGAGGGGGCTTAATAATTTCACTGTGTGTCTGGCCTGCTAAAGTAAATACATTTCTTAAGCCTGGTATTTTTTAAATAAGTTTTTATTTTTATTTTTTTATAAGTAAAGGCATATAACCTGTTTAATTGTAGTGCATTGACAATAGTTTTATATAATTAGTGTATTAATTAAATTAACTTGGTCCATAAATCAAAAAGGAAGTGTGTTAAAACTTCTGCATACATTAACTGATCTTGATGAAACTTCAGCAGTGTGTTCGTTGTAAGAGGCCGATCACATGGATGTGACTATTGTGAGTCAAATATATAGCGCCACCAACTGGAAGCAGAAAGTGTTTCACTTTCAAAATGCTTTGAAATCACACTCTTACTTTTACCCGATTTGCTTCAAACTTCATCTGTATAATGTAAACACACGCCAGATGAAGAGCTGTGAAAGCATTATTCAATATCTAAGATAATGTTGCCATAGCAACGCATCAAACTTTAACATTCCTTTTTTTTGATGATTTTGAGTCTCTTCACGGCTTTTGGGGCCCTTAATGGGTTTGAAAACTCTTGAAACTTTGCACACAGGTCAGATCCCACAGCCATCAGAGCCGGGAAGATGGTACCCGGGTGTGGCAAGGGGGCTGAGACAGCGCCCCCTGGAACGGGGTCCAAAAACTTGGTCCATAAATCAAACACGCTTGCATGTAATAATATGAAACTCAGTACACATGTTGATCTCATCGTTTCATATATTCATATATTCTCCTCAAGCCGGACAACTTTCTAATTTACACTCATGAGCTAGGACCCACAGAAAGTCAAGCGATACGTAACC